>CM033644.1:203409450-203648489 GCA_019512145.1 Engystomops pustulosus
AGCCTGTACTCCATACAACACCGACCACTCATAGTGTAAGCCTGTACCCTAAACAACACGGACCACTCATAGTGTAAGCCTGTAGTCCAAACAGCACGGACCATTCATAGTGTTAGCCTGTACTCCATACAACACAGACCACTCATAGTGTAAGCCTGTAGTCCAAACAGCACGGACCACTCATAGTGTAAGCCTGTACCCTAAACAACACGGACCACTCATAGTGTAAGCCTGTACCTCATAGTGTAAGCCTGTACTCCATACAACACGGACCGCTCATAGTGTAACCCTGTACTCCATACAACACGGACCGCTCATAGTGTAAGCCTGTACTCCATACAACACGGACCACTCATAGTGTAAGCCTGTACTCCATACAACACGGACCACTCATGGTGTAAGCCTGTACTCCATACAACACGGACCACTCATGGTGTAAGCCTGTATTTCACATAACAAGGAATCATCATAGTGTAAGTGTATACTCCATACAACACAGACCCATCACGGTCCAAGTCTGTGCTCCATGAAACACAGATCACTCATGGTCCAAGCATATACTTTATACATCGTAGACCACTCATGGTGTAAGCGTATACTCCATAAATTACAGATCACTCATGATGTATGCATGTACTCCATACAAATCTGACAGCTCATGGTCTAAGGCTATATTCACATGACCGTAGGGGGACATATATACGGCCACAAGCTTGCAGACATAGGGGCAGATTTACTTACCCGGTCCGTTCGCGATCCAGCGGCGCGTTCTCTGCGCTGGATTCGGGTCCGGCCGGGATTCATCAAGGTAGTTCCTCCGCCGTCCACCAGGTGGCGCTGCTGCGCTGAAAAGCATCTGAACGCGCTGGAGTTCAACCGACTCGGGCTGAGTGAAGGTAAGCGCGTCCCAAGCGACACATTTCTTTTTTTAAACGCGGCGGTTTTTCCGAATCCGTCGGGTTTTCGCTCGACCACGCCCCCCGATTTCCGTTGCGTGCATGCCGGTGCCGATGCGCCACAATCCGATCGCGTGCGCCAAAATCCCAGGGCAATACAGGGAAAATCGGTGCAAATCGGAAATATTTGGGTAACACGTCGGGAAAACGCGAATCGGGCCCTTAGTAAATGACCCCCATAGTTCCACCATAGGCCAACAATGGGCGCACACAGCGATACGGTGCAGCACACGTGCGGCATCGTACCGCTCCTTACACAGGGAAAAGATAGGATATGTCCATTCACTGCATTTATTCCTATGGTCCTTTGTTATTTGTCCACAGGCGACATTAAGCATGAAATTAACCATCCTAGTGTAAGCACTGTTCCTAAATGAGAACCTGATTAATAACTCATTTGTATGCTCCAAATCATAACATCAGTCATATATAAGTAATCCGGAGGTCTGAGGTAACCATCAGTTACGTTTCATGCATTCATACAGATAACGACACGGGAATCCAACCAAAGTTATCGTCATCTATAGTTTCAAGTTTACAACCATTAGGTCTCCACTCCCTGTTGTCACTTTTTAAACAATATTCACCAAAGAACTAATCTCATTGCTTCCGAAAACTTTAGTTACTGCCTTCCCATCTGGTTTGACTAAATTTTAATTTAAAAATGTAATTTTAAATTTGCAAAAGTAAAGTTCCTCCATGATGCTGGTTCATAAGCTTTGTCTTTTGTGGGTGAAATATGGTTAATATTGAATCAACGCCACCCAATTAACAGAAATTATATCTCCCACTTATACATATACATTTCATTCAGTAATGTCACCTTCTGGAGTTACATCCTCAGTGAAGAAGTTTGTGGCTTCCAGGGCGGATTCTGTTTCTTCTGCACTCAGAGCTGTAGAGGAAATATAAAGATGGAGACTCAGATTAAGGTTGCATTCACACGGCCGCAGGGGGACGTATACACGGTCGAAGTATATATACGTACCCCATCGGCCGGCAATGGGCGCACGTACCATACGGACTGGTACGGTGCCGCACACATGCGGTTCCATACCCCAGGAAAAGATAGGACATGTCCGATCCTATCCTGTAACATGACGCCATGCCCTATGTTTCTCTATGGAGAGGGGCGGGGGTTAAAAGCGCTCACCCCACTATCCTCTTCCGGGCGCCAACGTGTCTCCGCTGTGCTACGGTATAGCTGGCACATGTTCATGTGAATACAGCCTAAGATTCAATATTAGGCAACTAATTTTCTCTTTCATGACAAGAGTCAATGGGGCAATACAATTAAAGGGGATTTTCCATCTATCTGTGGGGGAGGGGCTCATCCCTTTAACCTACCGCCCCCAAGCGACACAAAGAGGACTACATTATTCTCCATGTAGTAATCAGATCCGGGAACAAGTCAACCCCCATTTATGTAACGCATGCAGCACTTCCTTTAAGTCTCTTAACACCCTTCCATTTTGCTTTTCCCATTTTCCACTCTCCAAATTCAAAAAATCTAAACTTTTTTTATTTTTACATCTAGAGCCATGTGAGGGCTTGTTTTCTGTGTAACAAATTGCACTTAGGAGTGACGGTATTTAATATTCCATGCCGTGTTCTGGGAAGTGGGAAAAAAATTCCAAATGCAGTGAAATTGGTGAAAAAAAATAACATGTCTCCTTTATTCTTTGGATCGGTACGATCATAGGGATACTAAATTTATATAGGTTTTATTGTGTTTTAATACATTTAAAAAAATTAAAACCTTCTGTTTTTTTTAAAAAAAATCTCCATTTTGCCATCTTCTTGACGTTAATAACTTTTTTTTATACCTTTGTGTACGGAGCTGTGTGTGGTATCATTTTTTGCAAAAGGAGATGACAATTTCATTGCTACAATTTTGAGAACTGTATGGCCTTTTGAACACTTTTTATTACATTTTTTTAAATGATGCAAAATGGTGAAATGGAGATTTTTGGGCGCTATTTTCCGTTACGGGTTAAACGCTGGGAATAACCGTTATTATTGTTTGATAGATCAGACATGGCGATATATAACATGTTCATGATTGTTACAGTTTTTTTAATATGTATTTTTAGAAATATTTTATTTTTTACTATTTTTTCAGACCCCCTAGGGTACTTTAAACCTAGATTGTCTGATTGATCCTACCATATACTGCCATACTACAGTATGGCAGTACAGGATAGGTTCTGCAGGTGTACTTAAGCTGAATTTGCATGTAAGTCAGAACTGTATATTTTATAATTGTAACCCCAGCCAAAAATGTTTTTGTCTCGGTTACAACTGGATTTTAAAACTTTTTGACTGTCATAAGAACCAGGATTAACAATAAATCTTAATTGCAGACACCTGTGATAACTGTTACAGCTGATCATTATAGCCTAAGGCTAAAGTACAGTAAATGACCAACATCCAGAAGGCCGTTTGTAACCAGGGGGTCTCTGTAAGACGGGTGTTCTTAAGTAGGGGACTGTCCATGGTTATTTTACTGATCATCTATTACAGTGTGCCACTGGCACATTGTAACAAATGATCTAAAACTAAACAGCCTTATAACTAACCTTATTGGCCTTACAAATACCCAGGGCTATCACGGCATCGTTCGCCGATGGCGACACAGGTGAGCGACGATCTAAGCCAAGATGGTTGCACCCACGCACAGCCGACTTTTTACCAACGGCAGCTTTGCCGTCGGCAATCCAAGAGTTAACACCCTCGATCAGTGATATCACCAATGACGGGCGTTACCGATGCAGCCACCTTGTACTTAGAGTCCTCAGCCCGTGAGCCCTCTCCATACACCCGCAAGCCAACATGTGACATACTAATACGGGGCTAATAGGGGTTAATAAGCCGATCGGTCTAATACTGATGCCCTATTTATAAGACAGACCATCAATAGTATAGTTCTGAAAAATCCTTTTAAATTAGACATATCTTTACTTACCAGGTGGCAGATGTAGTTTGTATAGAAATTTAAGCTTGTCCGTCATATCACCGTGATACATTCCTCCTAATGGAAAAAATAGCCATGTCAAATTATACCTGAATATGTGAAAATCTAGAATCCTTCAGTCTTCCAGATCACATACACAAACAGTGGAAGACTGTGCAGGTAATTGCCCGATTGACAAATTAAATCATATATTTTCAGGTGGAATTACAGAGCGGCAGTACAATGCACATTTCTAAGATATGATGACTGAGACATGTTATTCAAGGATTTATGTCAAGGGATCCACTTTCATCTAAGAATACTTACCAAGTCCAGTTACAAACTCCTTAAAGTTTATTAGCGAATCTTTGTTGGTGTCCAACAATCGGAAAATGCGGGCAGCCAGGATGGAAGTGTGCGGGCCAAAAGACCAAGGGGTGAGTTGTGTGAATAACTCCTGAAACTGTTCCAGATCTATGCGGTACTGCTCCAGATATGGCAGGCTGGGGTCATGGCGATTGCTGGATGTGCGGTTCCCTCCCCAGTAACAGCTCATCAGATGCTGAGCCTGAGGGGGAAACATGACAGACATTATTGGGAATATATAAGATACACGGCTGGAGGTCATGTCTGGATGATACATAAAAACATGTGATAATTCCATAAAAACAGATATAAACTCCCTCTTAGAAGGGGAAAATGGAATCCAGCCGGAGCAGAAATCTTTGAAAATCCAATTTCTTTATTATCTCATATAAAAGCCACACAGATAACCAGATCACATGTTGATGCATTTCGAACAACCTGTTATGAGTAAGGTCTTTTGTCCGAAACGTGTTCATCCAGTGTTGGTCATTTGCACATGGAGATAGTGTGGTGTGGAAACCGCTCCAATGAGGTGGGAAAGCTGGAAGTTACTTTCTTTTGGATTCTGAAATCCCTCTTGGTTATAGATAACAATGCAAAAGAAAACACCGACTCCTGCCCAAGTCTGCAAATAGGCAAAAGCACTTGATGTAATGAAATAACACAAAATGTACTAACCTTGAACAGAACATACATATCTTCAAGTTCTTCCATGGAAAAGCCAAGATCGGTGGAAATGGCTCTCACCTAGGAAACAGGATTGGATTAATAATAATTCCTTTATTTATATAGGGCACACACATTACGCAGTGCTGCACAGAGCTTGCCACATCAGTCCCTGTCCCCAATGGGGCTCACAATCTAATCAACCTACCAGTATGTTTTGGTGTGTGGGAGGAAACTGGAGGACACCCACGCAAACACGCATATACACATTTGTTGTATATTTAGTTATAGTGTGGCAATCTGGCATCTGATACCAGAGAAGCTTGGTCACATACTTCCTATGCCAATAAGTGGGCAGACATGTAATACATGCTCTTCTAGAGTGGAAGTCTTTTTTCTAGTGATTTATGAAATAAGAGTTGAAATAATGGGAATCCAAACCTCTATCATTCCTTGTTCCTAGAGGTTTCGCTTTTAGCTTTCCGTTGTTGCATTCCTGAGAAGGTTACGTACAAGATAGGTCCCAAAGGTTTGTTCTCAAATTGAATTTGTATGCAAGTCGAAACTGTATATTTTATAATTGTAGCTCCACACAAATATTTTTTTTGCCCCAGTGACAATTGGAGTTTCAAAATTTTATGCTCTAATGGGACCAAGGATTATCAATAAAGCTTCATTACAGACACATTACAGCTGATCATGGCAGTATGGGACTAAAGGAAAGCATTCAGAGACATTCTTTAAGGGTCTTTAACTAGGGGTCGTCTGTAAGTCGGGTGTCCTTAAGTTTTCCCCTTGGAATTTCAGGAGTAAAGGAAAAAGGTTTGGGGGACCCTTAACCCCAACTGCTGGTGTTTTAGGGGCCCAAACCTGTAAATAAATTGGACATGATCCCTATCATACTGTACATACCATGAGATACCATGTATAGTGTAATACGTAGGTGTTACAGACCTCTAGTTCCACTTTTCTCAATACAGCAATAACAGGAACAACATGCAATCATATGTTATATCATGTTGCATACATATAAAGAGTTCAGGAGACCCAGACTGTAAGTGATGACTGCATATGTATATCCTCACCACACTTCTCTTTGCTGAATCCTCCAAAGACTGTATCACCTTCAGCCTCTGCTTAAACCGCATCTGCTCTATGTCATCTGCTCTCAGGCTGTTGAACTTCTACAAAGAAGGTGAAAATAGCTAAACATTTCCATCAACGGTACTGAAGTGTGAATACATCCTGATAGAGACAGTCGTAATACACGTTACCTCGTAAGAAGCTTTGATGAGGTCGAATATGTCAACTTCAACCGGAGGTTCATCTCCACTGGTGAGAAGGGCGTGCAGGTGAGGGATTGGAGGGGACACGCTGTGCTTGTTCACCACATTGTCAAGATATCTGTTAAAAAATAATAAATATCTTATAATATAGATGTTTCATGTATTTTTATCACTCACCATGTCATCCTTGCATTATGGGAGGACACGGTCACCAGATTTTACCCCATTAAACTACAAGCTACCTGATGTATGGTATGAAATCTCCTTTTCTAGAATTCCCTCTTATGTGAAATCTCCTTTAAAGCAATGTGAAAATGAGCAGAGAACAGTCATATTTTGCCTGTGACGAGCCAGGTTTAAAAGCTGCAGCTGGAGGGTCACTTCAGACAGTCTTATCTTTGGTTCTATAGCTCTTAGGAACATGCTTTAAGGTGTCATATTAAACATAAGCATCTGTGGCCGCTTCTCATACTACCAAAATCAAGCAGTAAAGTACACGTGAATGGCAGAGATACGAGCCTTCAAAGACAGCCCATTATTTCTCACTTGTCTATTGTGGTCAGGCGCAGAATACTGTTATTCACACGTTGTTGTGTGGCAGACCACAGAGGTTTTGATACATTTTGCAGTGTGTTTTTGATGTGTATTATGTACTGAGTTTTATGACCCTTGTTTGATTTTGGTTATCAGTATTGTTTGTACTACTATGTGACTATTATTACCTGCCAAGAACAGTCATGGCTTCCCCTTCATCGTTGGAGTTTAACAGGCTTTCATTGTTGGCCTCGAGCACAGCCAGCGACAATTGTAGAATCAGTTTGATCCCTTCATAGAAAAAGCAGTCGACAACCACCACGGCGCTCTCAAAGGGCATGACGCTCAGGAACAAGGTGAGGAACCAAGACAGAGAAATGGTGGAGATCACTCCCAGGTCCTGCATCTTCTCAGACAGCTGCGGCAGGAAATCTCGTGTCAGTTCTTCAAACACACCCTGGTCCACTAAGGCTCCTAAAAAGCAAACATGAAGTATTGGTGATAGCAGGAATAAAGGAAACCTGTTATGTCTCATGCACACAATCGTATTTGTGTGCAGGGAAAACCTGAACCCTTATGCGAGCCTGGCCTTAAAGGGGTTTTGCCACCAAAAATGTAAGGCCCTATCCACAGCGCTCGGCAATCTCCTTCAGTTCCAAAAAGATGACTGGAGCAGAAGGGTTACGCGCAGCCGACTCGAGGAGCGACAAAGGGTCCGATGGAGGTACCTCGGACCCCCCGTTCTCGTGAGCTGTGGGGGTCTCATCACTGTGACCCCCACTGATCAGCCAGTTAGCATAGGGCCTAACTTGTTTGGTGGGAAAATCTGTTTCAGAATGGTGTAAAGTCTCATTATCTATATTGTACATGATGCGACCTGGGAACACTGGAGAGAAGCACAGTTACAGTAAAATGAGGGATTACTAGTATTGAGGCTATCAATGAAGTTGCAATGGTCAGAACTGAGCATGGATTTTTGGCCAACAAGATCATGAACTTGAAACGTAGCCAAACATAGAGCAAACAAGAATAAAAGGGGAAATGGGAAATTCCCGAGTTCTATTGTATTTGGTTTCATAATGATTTTTACCACAGTTAATTTATATGATGGGTGTTATTAATGGGCTGCTAGCCCTTTGATGTTACCATATGAGTGGCACCTTCTAGAAGTCTTTAGTACTAATTGTTTCTAAACATGGATGGTAGGTATGTCCATGGGTGGTCATAATTTGCACCTTTGCACAGGTCTTCATAATTTTGATAACTTCTTTCTGCCAGGAATTAGTACAATATCTACCCCTGCATTAATATGGCTATTTGTAACTTTCTACCCAGTTCAGTATTTTATCATCAGTGCGGTTTATAAATCCCTTTCATAAGTATTTTAAGGCACAATGGGGGCCATTTATTGTGCCTTTACCCACCCTAGCTGAAAAGGGAGGAAAAAAATTGCAATTTCTTGTGTGCGGGCAGGAACTGTGACTTTTTGTTGGTTTTCTGAACCGCACATAAACTTTTGTAGCATGGAGGAGATGGGCTAGGGTGTGGACACTCAGCGCCCCATATTGACCCTAGTTTACTTCAATGGTCATTGCATAAAGTAGCTAGTATACTGGAATTTACTCACCCCCTACTGTTCTACTTCTGGATCTAAATATAGAAAATATAAGTACTGTATATTAAAGAATTGCTGTGTATTAATGTAAGCTCCCTTATTACAGTGACCCAATACTAACCCTAAAACTCTGCAGCATTACAGAGAAAACTTTGTTTTATAAGCACCGGGGCAAAGGGACACGTGTCTACTGGTGTCTGCTGGGTAGTTCCCCTCTGGCTTCTCCCTGACAGACTTGTCTAGATAGATAGGTCATTCCCAGTAGCATTTCAGAGTAAAACAGATGTCTTTGTAATATGGGACAGCCCGTCAGTACTTCATATGCTTATGACAGCATAAAAACTGATGACAGGTTCCCTTTAATTATTAAATAAGTGCAGGTTCCCCAAAGGAGCTTACAGCTTAATATTTCATATAAACAGATGTTTCTGTTCCCTTACCCACAACCCGAGTGTTGTAATAATCGGGAAGCATCCGCTCACACAGAGAAACCAGCAGCCAGAACGCCTCTTCCTCATTGCAGTAGAGAAGCAGAACAGAGGTCACTATATTCATCGCCTGCGGAGAGGAATCATGATGGTAGATAACCGCTGGCGCACAATCGTATATTGTATCAGACATCACAAGACACAAATGTCTGCAGTGAAATTTAATGTAGCAGAAATCAGAATAAAATTTGCAGTACACATAAGATGCTGAGTCTTACCTGGCAGTAGCCAATATTAGGGTTACGGAAAGCATAAGCGGTCAGCACGCGGCGTAACGCGGCTATTCCTAGGTCGTTCTGGAAGGCAGGGTGCTCGGGCATAGAGCGATGGAGGTCACGTTCTATCTCATCTGTTGCAAGGTTACATTGTCCTGTGGATTTCTCAACCAGATCAGCATAATAACCCGGGTGTGTAGCCATTTCATTCAAGGCCCCTATGGATATAAAAAATTCTAAATATTAAAAATCCGGCAATACTGATAATCAGATCAAAATAGGCAGATAAAAGTGCTTACACCTCACTGTATCAGCAATTGGATGGACTTATTATCCATTATCTAATCTAAAAATCTGGTATATTGGCAATTGTTCTGACTGATGTCAGTCATTACTTTCTCATTTTTAATGGGATAAAGTTCAGGGTCCCTATTGCAGCTGCTGTTTCACGAACCTAGTCCTGTAATCGATGACATAGTATACACTGGCCAGTGCTATTAGACAGAGATTATGGCACAAACATCAGACAGGATACATCAAAAATGCAATGCGACTTGCATAAAATATTGCTTAAAAGGTTTGTACCAAGTTTGCAAGTTATCCCCTATCCAGGAGATAACAAGCTGATTAGTGGGGGTTTGACAGCTGGGTCCACATCACAAGATCGGGAAATCTGTAATCCAGTGGAGTTCCTTTCTCTCTGGATATATGTCCGACTGCTCCATTCAATAGTATAGGAGTGCCGGTAATTTATGGGCACAGTACTTGGGCATCTGAATGTTTGTTTCGGAGATAGCTGAGCGCTTTGTTCAGCAATTTATGATGCCTCTTAGTTTTGAATGAAGTGGCAGGACAAATTGTTTTCCTGCTACTTCACCCATTAGTGGGAACAAGACCCCTGGGGTAACGTTCTTGTGATCTGTGGGAGCCCCAGCAGTTCGATCCTCAACAATCAGCACACACACACACACACACACACACACACACATATATACATACATACATATACACACACACATAAATATACATACATATACACACACATTTTTTAAATTTGCTGTTATTCCCCTGCTCTGTGTTGGAGTATTTCAACAAGACTATATTTTACTAACCACAGGGACTGCAATTTTCCAACTCTATTTTTTCACTGACCTGAGAACAAGAGCCAGAGTTCTCCTCGCAAGTTTTCGGGAATGCCTTTCAGAACAAGTTCACGGGTCTTGGATGTCCGATACATGCACATCCCACGGCCATACTCAAAGAAGTGGATGTTCCAGGATTCCTCCTTCATTTTCTCCTTGGTCTACAAAAAGTAAAACATTTTCGTTTTTTTTGTAACTTAGCACTGTTTAGTGCACCCCTAATAGACAGCATTAAAAAGTAAAACTTATTTGGTAGAAGAATAAAACACCCTCATATAGCAACAAAAAAAGAAACATTAAAAAAATTATGGCTTTTAGAACTCAATGGAAAAAAAACGAAAGAAAATGAGAAAGTACCTGTGTTCTACAAGGGTTAAACCAGCACAAGTATCACTTACCCATTTTGGACCTTGCTCTTCATTGTCTTCTCTCTGATAGAGTTTCAGGAGCCCGTGAGAGGTCGTAGGAGCCTCTGTGTTATTGATCTTCTGGGAAATGCTGGATCCATCATCTATTGGACTACTGGGGACTAGTTTTGGTGCCTTTCAGAAAGAAAAGAACATTTTTTCTTGAAAATGACCAAAAACAATTAAGTTTGTGGACAATAGTTTATCATTACACATTTGCCACAGATTCTGAAGTATTTAACCCCATAGTGCAATAAGACGTACCTGTACTTTTTGTTGCGCATGGGACAATGAAGCAAACCTCTGTCGCTAACACACCGATCGTGGATGTTAACAGCCTCGGGTCACACAAAGATCCAAGGCTATCATGTTTTAGGCTATTACAATGTGTGATTTGCACATTATAATAGATGGTGTGCAAAATCCCCATATACTGCCATACTGTATGGCAGTATATGGTAGGATCAATCAGACAACCTAGGGTTAAAGTACCCTAGGGAGTCTGAAAAAAAGTAAAAAAAAAAAAAAATTATTATTAAAAACCTAAAAATTCAAATCACCCCTTCCCTAGAGGTCATATAAATATAAATAAACAGTAAAAATCATGAACACATTAGGTATCGTTGCATCCGAAAATGCCTGATCTATCAAAATATAATAACGGTTTTTCACTGTGTTTAACCCCATAACGTAAAATAGCGGCCATAGTCGTAAATGGCATTTTTTTTGCCATTTTGAAAAATATAAAAAATTCTATAAAAAGTGATCAAAAGGTCGTACAGTACCAAAAATAGAAGCATTGAAACGTCATTAAAAGTCGCAAAAAATGACACCACCCACAGCTCTATACACCAAAGTATGAAAAAGTTATTGGCGCCAGAAGACGGAAAAATGAAGATTTTTTTTGTACAGGAAGTTATAATTTTTCTAAATGTATGAAAACATTATAAAACCTATACAAATTTGGTATCCCCGTGATCGTACTGACCCAGTGAATGAAGAAGACCTGTCACTTGGGGCGCACAGTGAAAGCCGTAAAATCCAAGCCCACAAAAAAATGGCGCAAATGTGTTTTTTTCATGATTTTCACTGAAATTCTGAATTTTTTCCCCGCTTCCCAGTATACGGCATAGAATATTAAATACTGCCACTATGAAGTGCAGAAAACAAGCCCATACAAAGCTCTTTACATGGAAAATAAAAAGTTATAGATTATTGAAGGTGGGGAGTGAAAAATAAAGAAGCAAAAACAAAAAGGAGCCTGGTCCTTAAGGGCGAGTTAATAGTACTATAAATTGTTAATAAAATACTAATTTTAGAACTTTCCTTACAAGTCTTTATTCCTCCTGAAAGTTGAAAACAGGATGCAACTGAGTGGATAGTATTAGACCCCCCAATTGGTAGCACCCTACTGTGCCTTGCTCAGGTGCATTTAATGTGGAATATAATTACTAATACAGAAAGTAACTACAAGAAACTCAGTTATATAAAATATAATAAAGTTTCATGAAGTCACTTGTACTATTTATTTATGCAAAGTTTGTTGAAAAGTGAGTGGGTGCGGTCACACGTCGCGTTTAAAAACGCATTGGAATAGCTGAAGAGTGATTTGCCTAATTAAACACCTCTTAACACTTGTGTTTACAAAACCCATATGTTAACCGCGATGTTAACAATGTGTTAACACCCGCATGCGTTAACCGCGATGTTAACACATGCGTTAACGGTTGCGTTTTGTAAACACAGGTGTTAGCAGCTGTTTAATTAGGCAAATCACTCTCCAGCTATTGCAATGCGTTTTTAAACGCGACGTGTGACCGCACCCAGAAACTTTTCTACTTTAAGATGATAAATTGGAGGAGTCAGATTACATAGACATCTATGCAAAAGGGTAAGTAGTGAGTTACAGCAGCTGGGTCCCCACCTACCATCTCAGAGACAACTGCAATGATTGCTTTTTCTCATGCATATACAACTAGATGACTAAAGTTTGTTGAAAGATTAGGTTGACTTTCCCATTTTTTGTTGTTTGTTGCACTATAACTTTTTGATACTAAAATTTACTATTAAAAAAAAAAAAGTTTACTAAATGCTAATTAACTGATTTCACACCTCATATGTTGCATTGCCGCTGCTTCCTTTCCGCGTCACGGCCCGTAGGTCCCCGCCGTTGTCTCCTCCCGCACTCTGCAGCGACGTCCTCTGAAGGAAATCCGAGATGCGCTGGACCAGAAAGTTTCTGTCTTTAAGATTGGCAAACAGAAAGGTCATTTTCCCTTTGGTACTGATGGACAAAGGACTGGGAAGCACGCTGGAGCTATCCGCCTTCTCCACTATGGTTACCTGTGGTTCAGACAACACACGCAATAAGAACCAGTAACCGAATTATTATTATGCCACAAAAATGCAAAAAAATAGGCTGCGGCACATCCAAAGTAAAATCCAATGTTACTTTTTTTGTTAATTCAATAAAACTTCATCATTGCAGGAAAGGTGAGGACAAAAAAAAACATTGGTAGTGTATGGTACTGCAGCTAAACTCCATTCATTTCCATACAACTGATCTATAATATCAGCACAGGCCATGGTTTGGTCTAGTGCTGTTTTTGGAAAGGTTTTTCATATCCTGGACTACCACTTTAAAGGGTATGTGCACCTTTGCAATTAAACTAAAAAAAGAAATAAATTCGACCACATTATAGAAAAATTTTGAATGAGGCCCAACTTACCATCCTTTTAATATAATATCAGATTGGTAATGGATGGACCCACAAACTGACCAGCTGGGCATAGAAATAATGCAACATGTAGGGGAAAATCCATCCCAAAAGGGTTTTTTTTTAGCAAACAATTGATATTGTTTGTGTAATGAAAAGTTATACAATTTTCCAATATACTTTCTGTATCAATTCATCACAGTTTTCTAGATCTCTGCTTGCTGTCATTCTACAGGAAGCTTCATTGCTCACTTCCTGTGGATAAAAAACAGTCCCTGGTCATGTGATGTGAGACAGGTGCACAGCTCGTTATATCCCTGGTCATGTGATGTCACATAGGTGCACGGCTCGTTATATCCCTGGTCATGTGATGTCACACATGTGCAAGTCTGATGAGCTGTGGACCTGTGTGACAACACATGACCATGGACTGTTTTTTATCCGCAGGAAGTAAACAATTAAGCTTCCTGTTAAAATGACAGCAAGCAGAGATCTAGAAAACCTTGACAAATTGATACAGAAAGTATAATAGAAAATTACACAAACAGTATCAATTATTTGTTGAAAGTGGTCAACTCCTCTAAGACCGGAGCCAACACTTACCTCCCGGAGGGGTATGATAAGGTGACATGCCTCCTCCTCCTTGCTGGCAAAGCAAATGTAGTTATTGGAAACAAACATTTGACCAGGGATATGCATCTTGGCAAACGGTGTCCACAGTGTACAATCCGTGTGTCCGTCCAGCCTCTCATCCCTTGGAAGTCGGAAGGTAGCACGATACTGTTCATTCTTTGCCCGAGCATCCAGGTCTCTAAGGAGAGAAGAGGGACATACACAAAATGAGACAGATGCACATTGTAGTCTGGAAGAGAATGTAGAAGCCCCTGTCATGTATATACACACACCTCTTCAGAGCGGAGATGTTTTTGAGCGGACGTGTAGGTTTGGGCAGGTTCCGATCCTCTAGGAAGCCCTCGTTGTCTAGAAGCTGTCTCATGGCAATGTTGGCCAGCTGTTCCATGAGCTTGAAAGTTTCGCTGATGTTGAGGAACATCGAGAAAAAATATTCATTGTCCCTGGTGCTGACCTTGATACACTCTGGGAAAAGCAGCGTCGCGTTCTTCTCAAGCTGAGTCACATCCAGCCACTGGATGATCAATGTCACTGACAGGGGACAATAGGAACAACAATCACAAACACTCATGAACTCCGCTCAAGCATTCACTACTAGATCACAGGATTATCACCAATACTTTTCTTGATTTTACTCCAATGCGCAATATTCAGTCTACAATATAGGGTGAATACAAAGTCTGTCTTTCAAGGCCGAACACAAAGGTCTGAATATGGCCTCAATACTTGCGCTATATAAATAAAGAAATGATCATTATTATTATAATACTTCCATTTATTAACTGGCTATGCTGATTCTAATAATAATAATAATTCCTTTATTTATATAGTGCCTACAGATTACACAGCGCTGCACAAAGCATGTCAAATTGGTCCCTGACCCGATGGGGCTCACAATCTAAACAACCTAACAGCATGTTTTGGAGTGTGGGAGGAAACCGGAGGACCAGGAGAAAACCCAGGCAAACACGGAGAGGACATACAAACTCTTTGCAGATGTTGACCTGATTGGGAATCGAACCCACGACCCCAGCGCTGCAAGGCAGAAGCGCTACCCACTCAGCCACCGTGATACTGATTTTGGATTTCAACATGTCATATCCTTTGTACTATGTCTGATACAGACGTATCCCCTTCACTACTGCAGTACAGCTATATTCGTCCTATGTGTACATGCCCCGTGCAAAACGTATATACATGTCAAGACGTTTATTAAAGCCCCCTCCATTTTTTGTTGGACTTTGCACATTATTTTCACTGCAAACTACTTGTACATGTATTTTAGAAGTGTTGCGGCTGCACTATACCCAACGCAACACAAAATTCTGCACTGAAATGGAAGTTCTGTGCACCACATTTACCATGCAGTACAGGGGGTGCCAGATTAATGAAGAATGTTCGCCACAAATCCTGAATCTGGCGCCCTCTGCACACTACACAGGCAAATTGCACAGTTTGCACTGTTTTTGAGAAAATTTGGACTAATGTCTCACTTTAAACATCACATGTTCTGAACCCTGGCACCTAGAAACACAATTCTGTTTGTGAGGAGGAGAATCACTGTAATAAAATATCAGAATAGTGTTTCTAAATGAAACCGAACCAGAGATATCCACTTTTAAAAGGAACCTGTCATGTGGATTGGGGTCTCTAAACCACCCACAGGTCCTTATGGGCCGGTGGTTTAGGGTCTCAAATTGCTCGGTTTGATTTTTGGAGTCTGTGGCAAAATACAAACTTTATACCGTCTGCGGGTACACGCTGGCTTCACTGCGCAAGCGCCATAGTACAGAACGTGCACAGTGAAACCAGGATGTTATCGCGGTTTCACTTGCCTCACTGCGCGAGCAAGCGCAAGCACGGCATCTTGAGATACGAGTCCGATTAGCCTCATCGGAATCAGATCTGGGAGAGTATAAAAGTTTGTTTTTTGCTTTTTCTCCACCCACAGCCCGATTTGGGACCCTAAACCATGGATCCATAAGGACCTGTTGTTGGTTTATTTTCTCAAATCGACCAGAAAGGTTTCTTCTTTAAGTTTATTATGTTTATTTAAATTTAACAGCGGATATCTCTGGTTCAATTTCACCTAAAAACACAATCCTGATATTATATTAAAAAGATTCTGCTCTTTAATCGGACACCAGAATTGTGTTTCTAGGTGCCAGGGTTCAGCTAAAGGCAGAATGCAGACGGAGCCGGAGAAGACACTTTGAAAAAGTACATGCACCCTTGCCCTCGCCATATTTATAACATATTTTGGTAAACAATTTTACCGCTTGTTACAACACATTTTAAGTGAAAACCGATAAGCATATTTTTAGTTTGTGTGTCTGCTAATTATTAACCCCTTAGTGATGTCGCCTGAAAAGGCTCTTTTTCTGAACACATAGAGCTAGTTAAAAAGGTAATATAAGTTTAAACTTTTTTTTTTTTCATTTGGGATTAAAATTGGAAAAAAGGCTTTTTTTGTTATCAATAGTCCTTTTTTTTTTCATTTTCGAATTAATTGGACCCGCACCGATCACCTTGTTAACCTCTTTCCTGTTGATAGGGAATAACTTGGTAAAACCCCTTTAAAAATGACGAGTGATGGAAGTCTCACCTTCTTTTCCCAACAAAAATGAATAGAAGCAGAGATGGTTGACCGTCAGGTAGAGCCACCCTTGTCTGGGCACCCGTCCCTTCCAGTAGCTGCAGGAGTAGTAGTTTACCAACTTCTCCACCTCAGGCATCCCAAACTGCTTCCGCATCTTCAGCTCGGCTTCCTTGAACTTCCCAGGGTCCTCTTCATCCTTGGGCAGCAGACTCTTGTTCTCCTCAGCGATGATTCCCTTTCAATACATTAAAAAAAGTGTGTGTGGTCACCACTACAGAAAGGAGCTATTACAACAGGTTCTGCATGGCACAGATGTGAACAGCGCCTTACAGTCATTTCTATGTATTGGATGGGAAAGTTAGAATCGTAGCCGTATAATTAGACACGTGGAGCAGAATTCGGAATGAAATGTACAATGTTTTTCAATTTCAAGATCTTACTATATACTGGGAAATCAGATCCACGGTAAACCACAAGCCCCATAGGGAGATCAGTCAGGAAAGAAGCTTCGGTTTCCTACATCTCCCCCCCCCCTTATAATACCTAATTTTAAGCAACAGGAAATGCACCAGAAGCATTAACACTACGAGAAGATCCTCCGCAGCGAGACGTTACGTTACACCCAGTGCCGACACTGCCAGAGCTGAATCACTTACTAAATGTAACCATTAGGAACATATTATGTGCGGGAAAACAGGGAGATCGGACACAGTAGAAACAGAACGTGCGGACCTAGTACTCAGCCATGCTGAGCATGTAGCATGTTTTACAGGAGCAGGAGCTGAGGAGGATGGTATTTGTTCATAACATGTCACTTTTTCATCTAAAATACAGAGCCTCTGCTCTATAACATGCTGCCTGCAGATAGGACACTAAGTACAATCTGCTGAGCTCCTCCTGCTCTATAGCATGCTGCCTGCAGATAGGACCCTACATACAATCTGCTCAGCCCCTCTTGCTCTATAACATGCTGCCTGCAGATAGGACACTACGTACAATCTGCTCAGCCCCTCTTGCTCTATAACATGCTGCCTGCAGATAGGACACTACGTACAATCTGCTCAGCTACTCATGCTCTATAGCATGCTGCCTGCAGATAGGACACTACGTACAATCTGCTCAGCTACTCATGCTCTATAGCATGCTGCCTGCAGATAGGCCACTATGTACAATCTACTCAGCTCCTCCTGCTCTATAGCATGTTAATTGCAGATAGGACATTATCTACAAACTGCTCAGCTCCTCCTGCTCTATAATGGGCTGCCTGGGGATAAGACATTATTTACAATCTACCCAGCTCCCCCTGTTTTAAAGAACATCTACCACCAGGATGAAGGATTGTAAACCAGGCACACTGACATACTGGTGTGTGCCCCCTCTGGCAGGATCTGCTCTTCGTTTAGCTTCTTATGCCCTGGTTTTTGCAAATGAACCTGAGGGCTACATAGATGTTAATGGAGCCGTGAGCCCCTCAGGCTCATTTGCCTAATATTTTGAGCCTTTTTACCTAAAATAAGTGCATAGGAAGCTTAAAGAAGAGCAGATCCTGCCAGAAAGAGCACGCAGCAGTATGTCAGTGCTTACAATCCTTAATCTTGGTGGTAGATGTCCTTTAAACACTCCATACATTGCCCTATGTAAAATCATACACATCCAAAATGTATCCCGGTGCTATATTTCAGGTTATAAATATATTACATGGATTTTCCCTTTGACAAATGTTGTGATGTCGTCCTCATTTTCAAAGATGGAGAGAGTCTGCAGAAGATTGTTCTCCAGCCACTCCCAGTGCTCGGTGATCTCCTTCCGTGATGATCCTGTATAGAAGTATATAAATAATCAGTATATAATCCCACCTGTAGGATATACTTTATTATAGGACACATAACTAGATCAGGCATAGGAGTTTCTAAAAAAGGGGGCTTGTTTTTTGTGGACTAAGTACAAAAGTGTATCATTAAAGCTTGTTTTTTGTGGGACAAGATCAGTAGAACATCATTAGGGCTTGTTTTTTTGTGGCATAAGACCATTAGAACATTAGTAGGGCTTGTTTTTTTTTAGGGCAAGATCAAAACAACATAAGGGCTTGTTTTTTGTAGGGTTTATTTCAAAAGAGCATCAGTAGGGCTTGCATTTTGCTGGTTAAGAATGAAACACCATTATATGGGCTTGTTTTTATGGTATAAGAGAAAAAGTCTTCATTAGGGATTGTTTTATTTGTAGAATAAGATTGTAAAAAAAACTATCATTTGGGTTTGTTTTTTGTGGGATAAGATAACATTTTCATTGCTCCTATTTTGCGGTACATAAAATTTTTTGATCGCTTTATACTATTTTGAGAAGCAGGATACACTAAAAACAAGTTTATTATTTTACACCCCTTAACAGTACAGGAGTGTTTATACACTATATAATTACATTTCACTATATAATAACATTTACTATATTTTTTACTATTTTTGGTGATTTAATTAAACTTTATTCAACTTAAAGGGAACCTACTACCGTATATCTACCTATAGAGGTAGATCGGGTGGTAGGTACATCTATAGGATGTGAGGATAGCCCTTTTAAGGGCAATTCTCATGTCCCCGCAATCTTTAGCTAACTTTTATTCAGTAAATATGTAAATCTTGTAAAGAATCCTGCCGTCTGCGCAGTGGCTCCGGAGCAGTGACAGCACAGCCGTGGGCCTGCTGTTCTGCGCAGGCGGAGGATTCTCGGGTGAGGGTGCTCAACTACGAGGAGTTGCGTGCCGAAGATTTTTGGTTGGAAGGACAAAGAGGCTACTGGGGCGTCCTATTGATCCACCTACCACCCGATCTACCTTTATAGGTAGATATGTGGTGGTAGGTACCCTTTAATTTGAAAGAGGTATTCCCAGAAAAGACATTAATGGCACATCCTCAGGAAATATTTGTGACTTGTGTGTTTTCATTCCAACTTTTCGGCCTCCACCTACCACAAGCCACAGTCCAATAGATCTGGGATTCCTGGGTCTGGTGTAATATTCGATAAGGGGCGACACGGGCGCTGGAGTCCAATACAACATCAAGAGTTCCCACTAGCAAACCTAGAAGACAGAAGAGGAAATAAAGGGAATGACGTGCGATTGTCTCCGACTACATGTGACCAAGATATTGTGTAAATCACGTCCATGTGACAATCACTGCACCAGAGGAAAACAATCCACTAAAAATAGGTAATAAAGGTCACATACTACAAGTGTACACATCACATGAACCCAATACACACCCAACCATAATAGTCCTAAATTACTGTCTTGTGTGTAACCTACAAAGGGACTGAAGAAACCCCCTTAATATGACTTCTGATGAGACTTCCTCCTGGGGAGCAGACATGAGGAATGACCCATCTGACCATACCAGGGGGAGATGCTGCTTACTGAGAATTGACACATACATGTCATTATTTTCAATACTGGAGAGTAAACTTACAGCAGTGTCTGTGCACCACACGCCAGCCACGCCAGCGCCTACGCACCAGCGCCTACACACCAGCACTGCCAGTGTCTGCATATACCAATCCAGTGCTGTTTCTCCCCCCCCCCCCCCGCTGCCAGACATTGCATCCTCCTAGCTACTGTATATACTTCTGCTGCCAGTCCCTGTGCCCCCTGATACCAATATCTATATATTCCTGGTGCCAGTAGCTAAATATCTCCCGATACTTATATCCATATACTCATGCCGGCAGTGTCTATATACCCCAGGTGCCAACTTTTGTATACACCCACTACCAGTCTCTGTATTGCCCTGCTGCCAGTCCATGTATACTCCTACTGCCAGTATCTGTACCCCCCCAGGTGCCAGTCCCTGTACCCCCTACTGCCAGTCCCTGTGTCCCCAGTGCCCGTAGCTATAGCTCCTGCCGGCAGTCCATGTATACCCCTACTGCCAATATCTGTACCCCCCTGGTGCCAGTATCTATTCTTCTGGTGTCAGTTCCTGGTTCCCCCTGGTGCCAGTCCCTATATACTCCTGCTGCCAGCATGTATACACCATGGTGCCCATTCCTGTATGTCCCTTCTCCCCCCTTGCACCAGTATCTATACCCCTGCTGCCAGTCCCTGTGCTCGGCTGAACTCAGCATCTATAGCCCTGGTGCCAGTCCCTATACCCCCTTGTGGCAGAGTCTATACCCCTGCTGCCAGTCCCTGTACCCCTTGTGTCAGTATGTATACCCTCTGCTGTCAGTCCCAGTGCCCGGCTGTTGTCAGTATCTATACCCCTGCTGCCAGTCCCTGTGCCCTCTTGCGTCAGTATGTATACCCTCTGCTCCCAGTCCCAGTGCCCGGTTGATGTCAGTATCTGTAACCCCTGCTGCTAGCCTCTGCTCCTGGATGGTGCCAGTCCTCGTACCCCCTTCTGCCAGTCTCCTCTCTACTCCTGGTGTCAGTCCCTGTGCCTCCTGCTGCCAGCCTCTGCTCCCGGCTGATGCAGTCCTTGTCCCGGCTGGTGCCAGTCCTCGCACCCCCTTGCGCCAGTCCCTATACCCTTGATGTCAGTCCCTATTCCCCCTGCTGGTGCCAGTCCTCGTACCCCCTTGTGCCAGTCCCTATTCCCCCTGCTGCCAGACCCTGCTGGTGCCAGTCTCTATACCCCCTGCTGCCAGTCCCTGCTCCCGGCTGGTGCCAATCTCTATACCCCTTGTGCCAGTCTCTATACCCCCTGCTGCCAGTCCCTGCTCCCGGCTGGTGCCAATCTCTATACCCCCTGCTGCCAGTCCCTGCTCCCGGCTGGTGCACTCAGCTGAGCTCCCGGCTGGTGTGCATAGTGAGCGGCCTCCAAGCTGCGGAGCTCCCGGCTGGTGTGCATAGTGAGCGGCCTCCATTGCTGCGGAGCTCCCGGCTGGTGTGCATAGTGAGCGGCCTCCATGCTGCGGAGCTCCCGGCTGGTGTGCATAGTGAGCGGCCTCCATGCTCCCGCCCCGGCCATCACCTGTCAGGCCTCCGCCTTTGCCGTGTCCCCGGCGCCTCTGCAGGATGAGAAAGGGTTGGCTTCTCGGTCACCCACAGCGCGTTGGCCAGCAGCACCTCCTCCGGGTTCAGCCACATGGTGAGCGGCCGGGGGCAGCCCCTCAGCCCGCTGGAGCCGGCCTCGGGTGCGGAGGGGAGCGGGCACTGGACTCCGGGGCTGCGGCTGTGTGTACGGTCCGGAGCTCAGGCCGCGGAGCCTCCAGTCATGCTCCCCCTGCTGGACAGAGCGCGGAGCCGCAGCGTGTGATTGTTGTGGTGGAAATCATTATTTATTTATGCGGCTTTTGTTGTTGTTCTGAGTTATACTTTATACTAAGGCCAGGGCTGTAGTCACCAGTGTGGGAGGGCTCTGCCCTATAGGAATGGGCATTCTATAGTTACTGGCATTCTATAGATCTGGGCATTCTATAGACCTGGGCATTCTACAGGTCTGGGCGTTCTATAGTTACTGGCATTCTATAGGTCTTGGCATTCTATAGACCTTGGCATTCTATAGACCTGGGCATTCTATAGATACTGGCATTCTATAGGTCTGGGCATTCTATAGACCTGGGCATTCTATAGGTCTGCGCATTCTATAGGTCTGGGCATTCTATAGTTACTGGCATTCTATAGTTACTGGCATTCTATAGGTCTGGGCATTCTGTAGGAATGGGCATTCTATATGAATGAGCATTCTCCAGACATGGGCATTCTATAGGCCTGGGCATTCTATAGGTATGGGCATTCTCCAGACATGGGCATTCTCCAAGTATGGATATTCTCCAGGTATGGGTATTCTATAGGCATGGGCATTCTGGAACAATGTAAATTCTGTACATGTTATTGTATATTCCATAAAATTAACAGACATAGTTTCATCATAATTTTAGGCCACATCCCACATTTAAACAAACTTTGTAAAATCTAAACAACTTTAATAGCCAATAACTTAAATAAATAACTTATACCACTTATACTTGTACCCAGCCAAAAGCCCAGATGTTTTGCCATAAAATATCCTGCCCTCTAGCTGGACTACCCCACTTCTAATAAAGTGGACAGAAAAAATAACGTGTGAATTAGTGATGTGTCGTTGGCGAACGAGCCGGCTCTAACAACGTATCCCTGCCCCTAACCAACTCACCGCGCCCCCTTTAACCCGATTTTGGAGTGGGGTAGGCTGATTGACTAGCCTTCAGCTTCCTATTTTACATGTAATAGGAAGCCGGAAGAGCCGGAGCCCAATGATCCAGCTCTCTAAGAAGAGCTGGAATTCCCATCATTAGTGTGAATGTGACCACTATTGTGACACCTGTATCTTTTTATACATTGAAGCACATGACTATTCAATCAATAGCCAATAGTCCTTTGTCATTGAGCAGAGTAGGACACTAACCCCAGCAACAGTATGTCATAGGTCAAAACAATGACCCAATCAACACCTGTCACTGGGCTGAAACAAATCCTTCCCCCCCAAAAAAGGCCAGGAAGAGCTAGAAAAGCGGGGGAATCACCACCACATCTGTATTTAGATATATAGAAGGATCCACATAGGCATAACAATACCATGCGGATCCCTTCATACAAGATTGCGGAACCCCTACAAGATATTGAACACACAGAGGAAAATGGCAATGACCACATAGATGTAATACAGTGACAACCTTTGTGGCCAGGGGCATAACTACAGGGGTAGCAGCAGTAGAAGCTGCTATGGGGCCCGCAGTGTCAGGAGGCCCTGGCATCAGACCTAACACACTAAAGAATAATGGATGCGCACCTTTATATACATATTATGCTGCACATTGTACAGTACACAGGGGAGAAGGAAGAGACAGCATAACAACAGGACCAGGGATCTCTTATCTCTAATATCTTCCGTGTACTTCCCCATGTCTTCAGCAGCTACTGGGACAAATGTGTGTAAGTGTAGAAATGTATATATCAGTGTATAAAGGTGTGAGTGTATTAATATGTATATTTTCTGAGCTGCTATAGTTCCCTGCCTCTCCTAGTTACGCCATTGGGTTAATGGGGTTTGATTCTGGTCATTCCATAAGACCAGAACCAAGAAAAAGGTCAAGAAAGCGGTATTTAACTTTCAAATTGTGTCGCAAGATCAAGCACTTACATGCACCAGGAAGAAGGTGAACTCCGGTGGACCTGAGCGGGTAAGCGACACATGCAGGATATGGGGCGCACAATCTTAGTGATTCGCGGCACACTGAACTCCAGTGGACCGGGTAAGTAAATGTGCCCCATTGTAATAAACATGTTGGGTATCGCTCAATCTATCAAAATAGAATAACGACTATTCCTGGGCATAGCGGAAAAGAACAGCCAAATGTCTGAATCACCACTTTGTCATCCATAAAAATTAGAATAAGTGATTAAAAGGTCATACAGTTTTTCATGGGAGCAATGAAAACATCAGCTCACCCCACAAAAATGACACTATGAACAGTCTGGTCAATTCACCAAAGTATGAAGAAAGTTATTGGCTCCAGAATATGGTTTTTTTGAAGGTGGGTTGTCGAAACTGTGCATCAATGGCCCAGGACCTCTGAAGACTATGATTTTACACTAGGTGGCCACAAATAGGATGTCATCACTTTTTGTACAGCAAAGTCGGAACAGGCACATTTATAGGTCCATTCACATATATCAATTGCCATTGTTTTTTATTGAGCTGGTTAGGGCCTGTTTTTTGCAGAATAAGCTAAACTTTTATTCTCATTTGACATCTTACCTTTGTATATTCCATATTTATAGATGTGAGGTGACAAGAAAGCGCATCTGGCAAGGTTTTGTTAGTTTTTTTTATAGGATTCGCTTCATGGGATTAATAATGCATAGGTTATATATTGTTATAGTTCATAACTTTATGAATGATCTTTAAATGGAAAAACAGAGCATTCTCATTAACCTGGCACTTAGGCTGATCAATTGCTTCTTTCTTTACCGGTCAGTAAAGTCACATTTGTGATCTGTGTGCAGTGCAGTTCCATTCAGTTGAATAGAGTTGAACTGTAATACCAAGCACAACCACTCTAATATTAACTTGGGCTCAATAGATAAAATATTTTCCAGGAATCTAGGAACAAACCATAGTAACCTTTAAATTGGTAATCTGAGTTGAGCATTGGGTTAGAGCCTGTTCCCCCTGAAGGATCATCTGGTATGCTGGTGGGCCAGTCCATGGGAGACCCCTACCGATCAGCAAGTTAGGCGCTATCCTTGGTGGGAAAAACCCTTTAAACTTGGTTGAAGGTTTGGGTGTCCATAAGCCCCCTTGAAGCCTAATGCCCTGGGCTGCCACCCAAACTGTCCATATTATAATTCACTATTGGGCCAATCCAACTCTAATGGCTGATGTATTGCATTGCAGCATGCAACATAAAGGGAACCTGTCATCAAGAACAGGCACATTAAACCTTACACTCACAGCTCAGTGTAGTGCCACTGTCCCAGCTTAAATCAACTTCCTCTCAATTGTTCCCCAAACTTTTTCTGCCTTTGTCTGTTAATCACGCCCACTAGTGCGGCTCTGCCCATCACCAATTGGACTGGCCCATCACACGTGTGTAAAATGGTGAGCAGGTCTGCAGTTTCCCAGACAGTGCTCATTGCTAAATTCACCATGCAAGTGAGAGGAACACCATTGGTAAGGACAGGGAGAGGAATCCCTGTCTGCTGAGGCCGAGATTTGAAGAGTCATTGAGCTGTCAGTCAAAAGAAGGAGGCGGGGTTCACTGGCAGCCTGGAGAAAACTTGACTCTTCTCTTCAGAAGTTGACTCACATCTACTCATTTGTATATCCGAAAAATGGTTGTAATTAAGTTACAGTGCCTTAGGGGCAGATAATTTTAAATGATATGGAGAAGAATTTTAACCCTTTACTGGTGTCAGAGGTAAAATTCTGGTGACAGGTCTTCTTTAACAAAGCACAATTATCAACTAAGATCAGGTTTTTGGATGCCCATACATGGCACAGACATTCACTATATACATAAAAATTCTAAAGAATTGCAGCCCTGTATTAAATACTAATGTAAGATGTAGAATCTATCACTTTGGGATCTCACTACTGGTTCTTCTCATGACCAGGTCCCTGGTGATAGAGGTTGTAGAGGCCTTCTAACCATGAGAGAGACCTGCACATATATTGTCCTGGCTGTACTCAGCCCTATATGACTCTAGGGCTCTGAATTTCCATTTGGGACCCACTGTAGGATTCAACAGAAGATAACCTTGAACAATATATTTCACATCGAAATTGAAGATGTATTTACACGTTATTTCATCCCTTTTTTAATTCTGACAATTCAGATCTATCGCTCACTTGTGTTTTCCCGAAACGCAGCTTAGTAATCCGAGAGGAAAGAAAAGTTTGGATTTCACTTTGCAGAAATGCAGAGTCATTTGACTAATGATATTGAGAAAATGTGGTGCTCCTGGTGCCTCCCTCCTCCCTCTTCAGATGCTGCGGAGAAGCAACACATAATGCGATGCAGACTGAGCCGCAGGAGAGCGACGTACGGATAGCGAAGGTCACTGGGACTGTCCCCTGGTGCCACTACTGAAAGGAGAATCTGCTGCATTGATGAACCATGGTGTCAGCGGAAACAGTGCCAACATTACTGCAGGGCAAACTGGTGCAAGGTCCTAAATATTGGCAAAGCAGACTGGATCTAATAGCATATAGGGGCCAAAAACATCGTAAAAAGGCCCTTAATTTCTTGATTCTGTAAGGAGAACAGAAGTCACAGATCCTCCTTGCTGTAATACTAGTGCAGTAATGTCCCCTCCAAAACCCTAAAGGCTTATCCTGCTTGTTACTACAGTGCTGGTGCCCTATTTGTTTAGTGTATAAACCTCTGATGTTACACCAGCTAGTTTTCTACAAAAAAAACTTTTAGGATACAGTCATGGTAGGTTGTTTTCAGATTGAGGAAAAATGAAATTATAGGGAATCTTTAGCAGCTAGGTGTAGGATAAATGTAGGAGCTGGTAATTGATTTGAGATGGTGTCACTGATAGTAGGGTGACCCTAACTTGTTAATGAGAAAGTAATCAAGGTGACCAATTATGATTTTTATGGACCATATACTAGATTGGCATCCTAAGACCAGCTGCACTTGTTCATTGCAACTGATCCATATGTTCGGCGGATCACACGGACTGTACACACTGCACAGGATGGAAGTCCTTGCCTCATACAGAAATATGACTAGGGTCCAAAAGAGTTCTCCTTATGTTGACTTTGCCAATTAAGGCCACCTTGCAGGTGTGTGCAGGCTTAAAGCCATTGATGTTCCACCAGGGGATTCTGGGAAATATACAAATATTTTTTCCAGGATGGGATAAGGTAAACATTGCCTCTTTAGCAACCTGGTAAGGCAGACCACCATATGAAGCATGACTTTCAGGAAGCCTAATGACATGATGTGGGATTAAAACCAAACCTGTATACCTATTCCAGAAGGAACAGGCTCAAAACTGTAGACAGCACTGTTTCAATGTGATTGCATCTCCTCAGTACAGTGCAGGGTCCATACTTCCTGCGGCACCATATAAGTATCTTTATTCGTATAGCTTATTGTGTTATATCGACTATATTGGGGCAGCCTCAGCTTATGATATTTATATTATTTCTTAATGAATTTACTTATCTTACTATTCACGATTGTGCACTTTAAGCCATTTGGCTTGTTCTTCTCTCGTGCTCACTTGTATTCTTGATCATGGTGTTTGGTACACTTTTGTACCAGCACTAGTGTACCAATACACTGGTTATTCTTATACACTATGGCATTGTAGTTAGGTTTCTTATTCAAATCTAAATACTTGCACTATATGCACTTTCAGCATAGTTAGTACGCCTGTGGTTAAACCAGTTCCCTGCACTGTACTGAGGAGATGCAATCACATTGAAACAGTGCTGTCTACAGTTGGGAGTGTGTTCCTTCTGGAATAGGTATACAGGTTTGGTTTTAATCCTTGTAAACCACAAGGATTTGTGATTTGTTATACTTTTCATACATGTATTTTTCTTATATAGCTATTTGATACCTGGTCTCTTTACTTGTGTCTCTTTACTTTGCTGTCCTGTGCATATCTGTTTTTGATATTGAATTAATAAATTTGGGTCTTATCGTCTAGTCCTGTGAACGCATCCCATCTTTTTCTTGTGTGTTGTAATATGTTGAATTCAGGGATGCGCGGACGCTTTTTCTATACACCATATCAGTAGTGCCTGCTCCACTTGTGGTTTACAAGGATTAAAACCAAACCTGTATACCTATTCCAGAAGGAACACACTCCCAACTGTAGACAGCACTGTTTCAATGTGATTGCATCTCCTCAGTACAGTGCAGGGAACTGGTTTAACTGATTGAGAGGCTTTTGACTGCTACTTCCCAACCCTAGTTAAAAGCCTCTGAAAAACTGAGTGTGTGAACACACCCTTCCAAGGTAGCAAAGAGGCAAAGTTTACCTTAACTAACAACATATTTCTGTATGATGCAAGGACTCCCGTCTTGTGTGATGACTATTGTGTGATGTGTATAGTGCGTGGGATTGGACCTATAGAAAAACAATTAAAAAACGGTAACAGTCGATTGTTCTTTCTTAGTTTGTTGGGGTAATTTAAAATATGCAGTTGATCGTTAAAGGAAACCTACCATTTCGGATCTACCTATAGGCAGGTTCCTCTAGTAAATGCCATTGGAGACCTTTTTAGGGCTAATCCTTCAGTGCCCTATAAGTTTGTAAATCTTTTATTGCCCTAATATGCAAATTAGCGAAAGAGGCTACTGGGGTGTGGAGTTGCCGGAGCTGAAGCTACACAGCGCGGCTACTCCACGACCCACTAGCTTCATTGATCCTCCTACTATATCTTCTGCGTGCAGCTCCTGTTAGCTCGCGCACTAGTCCGCACTTGAGCTGGCGGCTGCGCATGCTGGGTTCCGAAGCCGAAGCTACTGCGCATGCGCAGTAGCTCCAACTTCATAACCGAGTACGAGTGCTGCCGGCTCTGCATAAATACACAATTCAGGGCGGGGACGAGCACAGCTACCAGGAGCTGCATGCTGAAGATCTCACGGTAGGAGGTTATTAGAGCAATAAGATTTACAAACTTATCGGGCACTGAAGGATTAGCCCTAAAAAGGGCTCCAATGGCATTTATCAGAGGAAGCTGCCACCGGATCTACTTAAAAAGGTAGATCCGAGATAGTAGGTTTCCTTTAAGGCTATTATGAGGCAGTGGTGGAAAGTGCTTTATTTCTCATTGTGGCATCTTGGGTATCCGTGTTTAAGCAGCAGACAAAACCAAAATTAACTTATTAAGAGGGCAAGCGCTGTTATTAGACTAAAACTAAAAAACTGTGATACCATAGTGGACAAAAGAGTGACTGAATGATTCCGGAGAATTGCCAATGATCCCAGGCTCTAGTTGCATAATATTATTATCCAGTTAAAGGAACACTCCAGTCACAGCTGATTAATTGAACTACACCTTGTGCAGGGCCTGAAGGGAGGAGAAGGACTCCAGGTTCTAGGAATACGATGACAATGGGGCTTATTTACTAAGGGTCCCGTGGCCGACTTTTCTGGGATTGCGCCGGGGATTGTGTCACACGCGATCGTATTATGTCACAATTGCACCGGCTTTCACGAGACACAAATCAGGGGGCGGGCCGCCGGACGATCCGACGGATTTGGACTGAGTGTGGGTTTTAACATTTAAATTTGTGTTGCAAAACAATGCACTTAGAGAATGGGTAGAAGCGTGTTCACACTATACAGAGCAAACACCCACGATGTGCACCACCAAAGGATTAAAGTGTATATGAAGGGGGAATTTTAGGGGAAGAGGGAAGAGTTGTGAGTGTATCACTTTAAAATGTAACTTTTATTTGTTCTTATATTAAAATAACCAAGACTCGTGTGCGTCTACATACACCATGAGGTTCTGTGTGGCAATACAAACCACACTTAATCAATGTCACCGTGGCTATATACTGTAAGCCTGGGACAGTAATACAGGAGGCGGTCCCCTTAGTTTGAACAGTCCTCCTGTAGTCCAATGTCACGTCCTCTTAATAATTTTTATAAGAGGACAAGAGGAGACAGTGGTATATTGTTTGCATCATCCAGCGGCAGGTGCTAATAATCTGCAGGCCGCCTGAGAGCACAATGCTCCTATGTGTGAATACGGACACAGTGCCGCGCTGTGTCAGATTCCTTGCTGGTATCGATGCGCTGCGCCGCATGTGTCAAGACACAGTGCGCCAGCAGCTTGCAGTAGCTAGTCTCCGTGCAAACACACGGTATGAATTGTATCAGCCGCAGGAACCCAGCGCTGCACTGGCTCACTATTGGTATGTATGCTAGCACTGTCCCTCAGTTAATTGTCCCTATTCTGTGAGCATTGATTAGTGAAGAGTGTCCCGACACGTGTTTCGCCAGGTCACCCTGGCTTCTTCTAGGGGCGGGGACGGCCGGGTTCGGCCATCTTTTATGATGTCATTTTTTTTTTTTTTATTTATTTATTTATTTTTTTTTTTGATTGATAGGTTAATCGGAAGTCACCATTGGTATGGTAATAGTAAACAATGAAACCAGAGTTTAAGGAGCTTTGTAAATGTTAGAATGTTGTTATTTATGTTCTGGATTGAGTAACGACTGCATACCTTGTAACAAATATGGGATACGAGGTAATATATCCTCGCATCAATTATGTTAAAGCTAAAAAACACACATGGCTGGTTTTAGTGTACTTGTAGTGACATGTTCAAATGTACTGTGTTTAACAGTATCGTAGCCTTGTTATAAGCATTATTCCCATGAACAGAGCCAAGGAAAATCGGCACATAATTCTTGAAGTGGATATTTAATGTACTTTTATTGTGGGGTACCACAAGCAGATCAGTTTAAATATCAGTGGAGAAAGAGAGGCATTTTACAAAAAACAGCCAAAGCCAAAATTATCATTAAGGCCATTGGGTTTAAGGCTCCCCATCCTGTATATCCAACGGCTCTCGGTTTGAAGGAGCAGAGTGTCCAGGTCACCCCCTCTGATCCCTAGGGTAACATGGGTGATGGCCCATCCTCTCAAACCTCTGGGATTACAGTTATGGACTTTCTTGAAGTGCTCAGCGATCGGGGTCGGTTGAAAAGGTTTATTCTGCTTCAAGGCTTCTGCCTGTGTTTTATCATAATTTCTGATGGAACTAAGATGTTCCCTTATTCTGATTCTCATCTCATGGATGGTTTTCCCTACATATCTCAGGCCACATGGGCACTGAAGGGCATAAACCACTGCAGGCATAGAGCAGGTAATGTGTTCCTTGATCTCATATTTGAGGCCATCATTATCTTCAAAGGATTTGGTTTTCACAAGAACTTGGCATGCTGTGCATATCCCGCAGGGGTAGAAGCCTGCAAATTTGTGACGGATGTTCCTCTTACTCTTTGTAAAGTGGCTTACTACTAATGCATTGCCTATTGAGCGACCCTTTCTATATCCGCTTGAGACCCTATTGCCCACAATTTGAGCCAGGTCTGGGTCCAAGGAGAGGATCTCCCAGTGGCGGTTCAAAATCCGGTTCATCTCTTCCCATTTGTCATGCAAGGTTGTGATGAATCTGATCTGTGTATCCACCGTTTTTGTTTTGACCTGCAGAAGAGATGTTCTATCAGTGTGGAGCCCGACATTATAAGCTCTTTTGATCGAGCGTCCTGAGTAATATCTCTGGCGGAATCGCTCCCTCCTTAAATCTTGCTAGAGTGGAGCAGTTCCTCGGCAACCTTAGAAACTCTCCCTTAGGTATTCCATTAATAGTACGTGAGAGATGCGCACTGGTGGCATGGAGAAGGCTATTGGTTGCCGTTTCCTTCCGATAGATGTTGGTTTGGACTGAACCATTTTTCTCTACCTCAATGTTGATATCTAGGAAGGGAATTGATGTCCTGCTATATGAAAGACTAAGTCTAATGTTATAGTCATTGGTATTAAGACGGGAGATGAATTCTGTAAGAAGTTCTTCCGGACCCTTCCAAATGAACACTACATCATCTATGTATCTTTTCCATAGCATGATGCATTGTGTATACTCTTCAAGTTCGTCACAAAAAACCCGCTCTTCCTCCCACCACCCAAGGAACAGATTGGCGAATGTGGGCGCACACGCCGCGCCCATCGCCGTTCCCTGGGTCTGGAGGAAGAAGCGGGCATCAAAAATGAAATAATTGCGCCGGAGGACAAAGAATAGCGCCTCCAATATGAACTCTTGTCTCATGGCACTTTTGTCTCCATACCGTTTTAAAAAATATTTGACTGCATCACATCCTATTTGGTGTCCGATGCTGGTATAGAGACTTTCTACATCAACTGTAACTAAAGTTTCGTCCTGTTCTAAATGAATCCCCTCCAGATCCTTTAAGATTTGCATTGTGTCCCTTGTGAATGAGGACAGGTCCAAGACATAATGTCTGAGTTCATTGTCCAGCCATTGGCTGAGTTTCTCGGTCAAGCATCCAATACCAGACACAATGGGTCTGCCTGGTGGATTTAGCAGGTCCTTGTGTACCTTGGGCAACATATAGAATGTTGCGGTTTTTGGATACCTGACCGGTATATACAGTATATAGCCACGGTGACATTGATTAAGTGTGGTTTGTATTGCCACACAGAACCTCATGGTGTATATAGACGCACACGAGTCTTGGTTATTTTAATATAAGAACAAATAAAAGTTACATTTTAAAGTGATACACTCACAACTCTTCCCTCTTCCCCTAAAATTCCCCCTTCATATACAAGACAATGCACTTACATGCACCGGGAAGAAGAAGGTAAACTTCGGTGGACCTGAGCGCGGAAGCGACACATGCAGGATATCGGGCACAGGATCTACGTGGATCGCGGCACAGGGGATCATTGGCGGAGAGTCCGGATCGCGACTCGGACGGGTAAGTAAATGTGCTCCTTCCTTCTGATTCTGCACCAAGGATTATTCCATGAATTAACTTTGACTGTAGTGTTCCTTTTAGTTTGTTCAGTGGCAGGTTTACTCAGATATAATGCAGGACGGAGAGGTTATCTCTTAGACAATGATTAAATATTACTCTGTCTAGGTAATATTATTAGCCCGGTGTACACTAAGGAATGTATTGTTGATGTGTAGTTTTTATTGTTGGAGATGATATGTATTATTTCCTTTTTGTTTTGTTGCATTTATTGTTTATTTTATAGAGTATTGTGTTTATTCATGTTGTTACCATACAGGAGTGTATGTGACTTATATCTCTCTTCTTGGAAGAATAAAGATCTATTTATTCATTAATATATGATACAGTTGTTCTCAAAAGTTTGCATACCCCTGCCGAATTTTGGCTTTCTTGGCCTTTTTTTTAATTAGTGAATATGAATAAGACTAAAACTTTTTTTCCACTCATGGGTGAAGCCATGACATCCAAAAACATACAAATGCTCCTGTGTGTAAGTTGTGGATGAGGCTCTAGATTTTCTCAGATGATAAAGCTGCACGTACTTCTTGGCAAAAAGCCACTCGTTCCTGTAAATTCCTGGGCGGTCTTGCATGGACTTTGCACTTGAGATCTCCCCAGAGTGATTCAATGCCAGGAGAGGTCAGGAGACTGAGATGGACACTCCAGAACCTTCACTTTGTTCTGCTGAAACCAATGACAGGTCCACTTGGCCTTGTGTTTTTGATCGTATACCTAATAGAGGGGGAACAGTATATATATCTTATAGAGGGGGCACAGTATATATACCTAATAGAGGGGGCACAGTATATATATATATCTTATAGAGGGGGCACAGTATATATACCTAATAGAGGGGGCACAGTATATATATCTAATAGAGGGGGCACAGTATATATACCTAATAGAGGGGGCACAGTATATATACCTAATAGAGGGGGCACAGTATATATATATCTTATAGAGGGGGCACAGTATATATACCTAATAGAGGGGGCACAGTATATATATCTAATAGAGGGTGACACAGTTTATATATCTAATAGAAGGGGCACATTTGTACTCCGTTCAGCGACACATTAATGTATGGGAATTATGGGATATGAGTACGGACTAAGGACTTGTGGAATATATTAGTGTTATAACATATAGAAGATAAAAATTGGGCCACCTTAAATGGAATTTGTAATCAAAATGATTATTTATTATTTTTATTAATAATATATTCAAATTACTGCATATTAGTTTTAGTATATTTAGAAAATATAAACATTTCTATTGGTTACAGCGGGAAATATTAAAAATTATAATAGCATTTTTAATATTTTCTCTAATGTGTAAAGCAACGACAAACTCCTTAAAATTTGTAATTTTATGTCAGGAATCTCTGACTGATGAGGTAAAAGATCGGAGGCTTCACTTTACATATCAAGAAAGTGGAGCAGAACTTTTCATAGATGTATACAGGCGGTCCCCTACTTAAGAACACCTGACTTACAGATGACCCCTAGTTACAAACGGACCCCTGGATGTTAGTAATTTACTGTACTTTAGCCCCAGGCTACAATAATCAGCTATAACAGTTATCACAGGTGTCTGTAATGAAGATTTATGGTTAATCCTGGCTCTTATGATAAAACAAGATTTTTAAAAATCCAATTGTCACACAGACCAAAACAAAATGTTGTCTGGAGCTACAATTATAAACTATACAGTTCCAACAGTTCCAAAAATTAAACTTAAGAACAAACCTACAGTCCCTATCTTGTAAGTAACCTGGGGACTGCCTGTATTGGTAAATTACCTAATATCCTGACATCACACTTACACACACATTACAAAAATCATGAGGTTGCCAATCCCTTTAAGTTCAGTGCTTCAAGGTTCGGTCTGGGGAAGCCGTGTACCTTTAGGATAACTTGTCCAAGAAAACAAATTGCAACTTTAGTGGAGGATCAATGTGAAAAGCCCTTACTATGTGACATTCAGAGAAAATACTATATGGAGCTCAAAGTCCAGAATATGAGTGAAGTCAGGAAGTTCTTTACTTCCTCATTTTTTAAAATTCTTTTGATAAGAATCGACAATACACAAAACTGTTTGTTTTGTCAAAACTTGAGCTGAATTAGCATTTTTATTATTATAGGAGCTAAACTGTAGTAACATAGGTTGGCCAGTGTATAGACGATGGTGCTGTTCTACCAGTTCCATTCTCTGCAGTGATTCTGGTAACAGAGGTTAAGGGTCCTGACTGTTTAACTGCCAAAATTAGATCACGTGTTTCATCACGTCATCCCCGGGGTGCACAGAGACGGGTCCTGTGGCTGCCCCAATTCTATGCATAGACCTCAGTCAAGTCCTGTGTATGTGAAGGAGAAGACCGAAACACTCTAACCCTGTGCTGTAGATATGCTATGCACTGGTCTTTAGGGTCCCGGACCACTAGCTGTAAATATACAAGGTGAGATCCAGATTCAGTTAAAGGGATTTAAAGGAAATCTATAATCAAAATTAAGCAAGGGACACTTACTTATAGATCCAGGCACTGTGACAGTGATAATCTTCTTATATTTGTTATCCATTCTTGTAAAATCAACTCTTAAAATTATGCTAATGAGCCAGACGAGCTCTGAGGGGCATTACCAGTACCAATATGGGCTGCAGCTTCACAGGCTGTTACACTGTATAGGAACACTCCCCCCCTAACATTGATTGTGTGAGATTACAGCAGTCAGAGGAGGGGGGAAAAGTTCTGAGAGAGCAGAGCGGTGGTTGAAACAACATAACAGTGTGTGAATATAAATCACGGAGGGGCTTTGGCTTCACAGGCCGTTACACTGTCATCTGTTGCCTGTGCATGGTATATATGCAGGCAGGACACATATAGCTTTCTTGGAAGTAACATAGAAGTGTATGGAGTGCAGGTAGTGGAATGTGCTATATGTTCACCCCTGGGCTAATCATTTAGATGATTAAAGGGGTGTTCCAGACAATTAAAGTTATGACTAAAAGATATATGCACGGGGTGAGTTACACATTGAGACTTGAACTCCCAGTTTCAAGCGTTTTACACTATTCCGTCACTCCTGGAAGTATTGGAGGAGGCTGCTCAGCCAATCACTGGCCTTAGTGGTGACCTGCCTCAGCCAGTGATAGGCTGAGTGGTGTCGGGAGACACCCAGGAAGTGCAGTGCTGTGGGGATCGGGAGCAGCATTTCCAGAGTACAGTACAGTTTTTAGTGATGGGAATTCTGGCTCTTCTTAGTGAGCTGGATCATTAGGCTCCGCTCACTAAGAAGAGCCGGCTCTTCTGGCTCCTGAACGGCTCCCTATTAAATATATAATGGGGAGCCGCAGGCTAGTCAGTCACCCCACATCACACCACTTTTAACCCGATTTTATCGGGTTAATGGGGGCGTGGTGAGCTGTTTAGGGGCGGGGTTTAGTGAGAAAAAATCCAATGGTCCAGCCAACAACCGGTGACATTTCAAACTTTTATTGAATCATCTTCATTTATCCATAGTGTCATTCCTTAGATCCATCGGCTCACTGACGGGATTTGGCTCAGGTCGTTCACGAACAAGAGCCGGCTCTTTGTGCCGGCTCGTTTGCGAACGACCCATCACTAGAGTACAGTACAGTTTTACATTTAAGTTACCGTTTTATACATCTCGCCCACAGTTTTTCCTGCAATGAAGGAGCCTGTTATCGTTTCATGTTTCGGAAAAAAAAAGAGAGACAAGGAGCCCCCTATAACAAATTCTATACGATCCATGCAGAGGCACGACGCCATTCATAGTTACTGGTGTTAGAGTCTAAGAGCAGGTTCTCTGTGCCCTGATCACAGTCATTTTCCCGTCCCACTGAAATCTGTATTATGCCCTGATAAATCCATTACACACTGGCCTGGTCGGTGTTCACACTAGGAATAGTAAATCCTGTATTAGCGCCATCCTCAGCCGTGAGATAGGGAACGTTCTTTTCTGGAGCCGAGTGATACATTGGCCTCTCTATTTTTTTGCATTCAGCGTCAAACAGGCGGCTATGAGGACGGATCTGTAATCCCTTTATTATAATCTCCCACATCCTAACATCTTCAGTGAAAGCGAGCGATCATCTAGGGTCATTGTAATGGAAGACCCCTCTGTTGATTTTGCTCTTCTATGCTATTTGCTTGTAGCTTCGCAGACAGTAATCTTCATGGTATCTAAAAAAAGAAAAAAACAAAAGACCAAAAACAAAGTATGTACCCCCCTCATGACTGTACATATCTGATTGTGTAACAACATTGATTAATTAGGATTTGCTAAGATCACAGCAAGAACAAATCTCTGCACATTGATCTACACTCACTGCAGCCATAAAACGCCAAATAATTGCAGTCGCTGTATATTATACACAATGGGGCACATTTACTTACCCGGTCCTCTCGTGATCCCCGATCCGGATGGTCCGACGCGATTCACCAACATTGTGCGCCCGAGATCCTGCATGTGTCGCTTCCCCGCTCAGGTCCGCCGGAGTTCACCTTCTTCTTCCCGGTATATGTGAGTGCATGTCTTGCAACACAATTTGCGATGTTAAATCCCGCGCGTTGTCCGAATCTGTCGGATCGTCCCTCGGCCCGCCCCCCGATTTGTGTCGTGTGAAAGCCGGCGCTCCAAAATCCGATCGTGTGCACCAAAAACCCCTGTTAAATGCGGAAACCCAACAAAAATGCGGTCAGCGGACCCTTAGTAAATGAGCCCCATTATGCGCAGTGAAATCACCACAGAACCTTTGGTGGAATAAACTTTAATCCTTGTAATCCCTATTGTTCAATGCTTATGGGTCCAGTTGTCCTAAACAATGGCTGACAGCTCCTCCTGCTCTATAACATGCTTCCTGCACATAGGACACTATGTACAATCTGCTCAGTTCCTCCTGCTCTATAACATGCTGCCTGCAGACAGAACACCTCGTACAATCTGCACAGCTCCTTCTGCTCTATAGCAGGCTGCCTGCAGATAGGACACTATGTACAATCTGCTCAGCTCCTCCTGCTCTATAACATGCTACCATAGGATACTATATTATTGTTGCTATATCACTGATTCTTACACAGTTGGTATTTTCTCTTTGGTCCTCACTGTTCCTGAACAATCCATTCACCCACTGTGATGGGAAAAGTAGTGGGGTTCACAGCATTCCCAAACTGAGGCATTGATGACCTGGCCATAAAATAAGTCATCAAAAGATTTTATGATGCATGTGAATGCAGCTTTATATGGCACTCATTCTGAACATCATGAACAACTGTTTTACTGCAAATTTATTTATAAAAAAAAAATTAGGTTACCAGATTGGTGCCACAGGGGTTAGTACTAGGCCCTTTTTTTCAATGTTTTTATTAATGACTTTATATAAGATTACTTTACAGAGTAGAATTTCAATATTTCCAGATAATACAAAGCTCTGTAAAGCAATAACCACAGAGGTTAACATAAAATCACATATGGATGAGATCAGGTGGAAATGTGGGATTGGGCAATGGAAGGGGCTGACTGTACGGGGATGGGGTTGTATGGACCTACCTCTGTGTTTAATATTACCTCTGTGTATAATCAAGGAGCATACAGTACCTGACCTCTTTGGTGATATTCTATTTTTAACTTTTCACCATGTTTTTCTAACTCCATACAACCCCTTTAAGGGGTGACTGCAGGCAGTAAGAATTTTTCGAGATATGAGGAGCTTTGTATGATGAAAAACCAAGCTACGACCACCTACAGTGTAGTATGGAGGTAGAAGTTGTGGCTTCCTACTTAGGCTTTGGGTCTTCAGGAAGTGTTCTATTGTCTGAATAGGAATTTTTGACAGAACAGAACAGCAGGATGGAACAGAATATTTTTGCTGATGTATAATGATCTTTTTTTATTCTGACCATCACATTTTTTTAATAACAATGGCTGAATACTTGATTGTAAGGTACAGCAGTAACCTGGAGAGTGTGCTTTACTGAACTAAGAGACTTGTCAGAAGCGCAGCTATAGTGGTCAGTCACTACAGGTCTACTATCATAGAAACGTCAATGTGGTCACACTCCCAAACCAGAAGTTTCCAACCCACGGCCTCTGGTTTATTCAACAGTCTTTATTGTACAACAACGTTTCGGCTCATGAGACTCTACAAGATAATTTGTTCACTGTAAGTCAACGTTGAAACACATTGCTGTAAGCCAAACCAACATCTAGAGAAGGTTGTGATGGCCACTGCTTACATCCGTGGTGGCTTCGTCTACGCTGATGTGATGCTGGAGCTGTTACTTTGTTCCTTTAATTATTCCTGGTGCTTAGAGTTCTAGCCACCAATAAAACATCCAGATAAAGCATATTTATGATCCCAGTAAATATTAAGACCCCTGCCCCCACACCCCTCATGTCCAATGAATGGCTACAACCATCGCACCACCAAGATGGAAAAGCAAATTCATGACTAGGATCAAGCGTCGAGAAGTTCTCTGTTTTCACCATCCAGAGACAATCCAAAGGCAATCGAGGAACAGCCCTTGCGCAGCAGAAATGTTTTTGTTTTTTTCCAACAACAATGAAGAAACCGGAAATGCACTTGACCACGGACGGGTGGTGGCACATAGTCAGCAGTTTCTTGTCTATTGTGAGATAAAGGGGGAAAAAAAAGTGTTCCACCGAACAACTGATACTGATAAATCGGGATGTAAAAGTGGGAACGTAACAGTCAGTCTCCTTCCTTCTTTGTGCTTTATCATGCACCATATTAGTAAGAGACCTGAGTGTCCCCTTTGTCCACGTTGCAGCTGCCGTTCCTTCGGCAGGAGGGGATGGGATACTGTGCTTCGGTTTTCAGCTCTTCACTTGAGACACAACACAAAATGGGCAGCACTAGTTGTTAATGTACAATGGGGTGGGTGGAGAGGAGGTAAAGGGAGTACAAGAAGAGGTAGAGGGGCAGCAGATAGAACGTCTGATGAAGAAACTGCTCATGTCTTGTTTTCGTCATAAATGTCGAGAGATGGCTCAATGGTGGACAGCTCTGTTTCGTAGCCCAAGCTTCGTGGAGACAGGGAGTTTCGGTGAAAAAAGAGACTACCTGGAAAAAAACACAGATGGAAAATAAGATTAATTTATGTTCTGTTACTGTGTAGCTTAAAGGGTCCGAACAATCTGATCGGTGGGGGTCCACCTGTTCTCAGCTATCTCCCACACCTTCACTGACGGAAGAGAATTTCCAATGTTCAAATAGTAAATGCATGACCTGTCCCTCCACCAAGACTCCTGTTCTCGTGCTTAATGGTGGTGGCCCCAGCAATCAGACCCTCAAAGTCGCAAAGTTAGCGGCAAACCTGATACAGTACATTTCCTTTAATATTATATAACATAACGCAAAAGTAAATTATTTAACTCAGTTGGTTAAAGGGGTTGTCCACTTCCAGCAAATACAGCAATTGATATTGTGTAACAAAAAGTTCTATTTTTACTTTGTTTCAATTCCTCACAGTTTTCTAGATCTCTGCTTGCTGTCACTGTTCACTTACTGCGCAGGTGCAGGTCTCATTATATCCCTGGTTATGTGATGTCCCACAGGTGCACGGATCGTTATATCCCTGGTCATGTGATGTCACACAGGTGCACACCTCATTATATCCTTGGTCATGTGATGTCACACAGGTGCATAGCTGGGTATATCGATAGTCAAGTGATGTCAGACTCATTACAGTAATTACAAGGTGCTCATTACAGTAATCAGAGCTGTGTGATATCACGTGATCCGGGATGGTTTCTTTTCTCCACAGGAAGTATACAATGCAGTTTCCGACAGCAAGCAGAGATCTAGAAAATGGTGAGGAACTAATATAGAAAGAATATTGTGTTATTAAAAGATATGTGCATCTGGATCATGGAGATTGTTGTAGTTCTGTAACCTATGTAACTGTATATATGCGCCTATACACATAAGTGGCCTGGATGAAAGCTGCACATATATTTTAGAAGGATAGTAATGGGCGCTCGGCTTGAGTCAGACTTTTATGCATTTCATTTTACAAAATGTCACACTTAATAATGAAGAATTGCCTATAATGGTAAAGTGCTCGCTGGCATTTTTACAATGGGTATAATTTAGACTGCAGACAGGGTCCGGGAGCAGATCTGGAGAGCTGTTTATTCAGACCTGTTTATGTTGTTTGTGTGGTGGCCAGCCTGCGAAAAAAAAAATGAATTTTTATTCTAGGATTCTTGCTTCAGAGGTCCTCACACTGTTGTGCCCTTGGCGATCTGCATTGAACAGCTCCACAAATCTTTCCCTCTGTTCTGCATAAAATCTGCACTGTTAAATTGAAGCATAATATAGAATGGTGCACATCCTTCACTCTTTAGTGTGTCAAGTCGTATACCCGGGCCTCCTGACACTGCGGGCCCCATAGCAGCTGCTATGGCTGCTCCCCTCGTAGTTATGCCCCTGCTATTTGATGTTGAAGCATAGAGAGAATGGAAAGCTTGTCTCCTGCCTGCAGTCCCAGTCTTCCCTCACTAGGTGGCGCATGCATGCAGTTCTTGTCTGTCTCCCCGCTGTAGTGTGTGCTCTATGTGGTCCCATGTTATGGTACAGAGCGACATCCGCTATGTCACCGCATAACAAATGCTAAATCATCCTCCCATGACACGCCTTGCCCTGCAAATCTGATAACATGGGTGCATGACTTATTTTGGTTACTCCTTCACGCACCCTGAAAATACGGCTTACATCATGAAAAGTGTCCTCGAGAAAGAAAAACAGCAAACCGGTCATAGAAGCAATGACTGTAGGCAATACGAGTGTATTACTGTCATTTTCATATAAAAAGGTGTGTATTCACCACATAAACCATATTATAAAGCTATTGGATCTGTCTGATAGAGTAGATGTGACATAAATATAGAACCTATTATTAATCCTAGTAATAGTACTCACAAATCCTGTATCTATTATTTGTCTTTTATGTATACAGGCGGTCCCCTACTTAAGAACACTCGACTTACATACGACCCCTAGTTACAAACGGACCTCTGGATATTGGTAATTTATTGTACTTTAGCTTAGGCTACAATAATCAGCTGTAACAGTTATCACAGGTGCCTGTAATGAAGCTTTATTGTTAATCCCGATTCTTATGACAACCCAACATTTTTTAAAATCCAATTGTCACAGAGACCAAAACAGTTCTGGCTGGAATTGCAATTTTAAAATATACAGTTTCGACTTACATACAAATTCAACTTAAGAACAAACCTACAGACCCTATCTTGTATGTAACCCGGGGACTGCCTGTATCTAGTATCTATCATGTATTTTAGATATTCTATCTTTACTTATGTGTCTTCTATCGTTTATTTAAATCCTATGCAGTATTAATCTATATATCCATTATCTACCTACCTAAAATCTATCCATTTCATATGCATCTAGCCATCTACTCAATCTAATCTATCTATCCATCTACCCCTATTATACCTACCAGTTATTTAATTTCCATCAATCTATGTCCCTCTTATTGTCTATCTAGATTATCATCAAGTAACAGAAGGTCCAAGGCAGCGCCCAGGTCCAGGAAGGGCCTACAAATGATATATCCAGAAAGGCAGACAGTGCTCCAGATTTGGTATCAACAGTTTGGTGTTATACACCTTTGTCAAGCTTGAGTGGAGTGCTGCCGGCTGTTCTGGATGTATGTTACCCATCTATCTATCTCATATCTATCCATCTACCCATCCATCTATCTATATGTATCCATCTCATATCTACCCATCTATCGATCTATCTCATATCTATCTACCCATCTACCTATCTATCTATCCATTTATCTATCTATCCCATATCTATCCAGCCCCATCAGCCAATTGTCTATTTATCCATAATCTATATATCTCTATCACTCTAACCTCTATCTTAAGTGATAACAATAAGAAGGGAGAAAATGATCTATCATTCCTAGTTCATCATTCTTTTTAGCAAATACTCAATATCCTGCCCCCCCTCCCACAAACACATTACAAAAGACATGAGGTTAAGTGGCCAACCCCTTTAAGAATTAGTACCTACATCTGAATGTACACAGAGATTTATAGACTATATACAGTTGTATTGAACAATGGCTGCAGATTGGTTGCAGAATATTTTGCATGTTACAAGTCTCGCTGTATAGTCAGAACAATGTTTTGCGCTTGGCCATCTGTTGGAAAGATTTCATCCTATTTGTAGTTTTATTCCTCGCTTTCGCGGCCGCTTGATATCTAAATGTTATTAAGAAACAATAAAAACATCCTGGATCCTCCGTCCACACGTAACATTGCTCAGCTGCCATTGTTTTATAATGAGCAAGAAACAAGCTCTTATCCTCAGTGACTCGGCCCAGGGAGCGCAGAGATACGGAGAAACTTCCATCGGAATGAACTTCAGGAAGTAACCAGATTACCCACCACATACCAGATGTAACGCATGTAAAATAGACGGTAAATTAGTATTTCAATAGGATTATAATAATCTCTTTAGATTCACTTCTGAAACTTCCAATCACATTAAATCTGCCTAACTTTAGCTCTGAAATCTTATCCCTCTGACACGTTCCTGAAGCTCAGAATGGAAACCATTGATGTAGTTACCAGTCTCCACCACTACATGGAGAATGGAGCCGCCACCCCACCCCCCTCCCATGTTATCTGGGTGTATATGGGTAATATTTTTAATGGGACCCCAGGATAAGTACACATAGGGGCTCATTTACTAAGGGTCCGTCTGACACACTTTCGTCAGGTTTTCTGACGATTTCCTTTTTGCGCTGAATTGCCCCGGGATTTTGGCGCACGTGATCGGATTGTGGCGCATCGGCGCCGACTTGCACGCGACTGAAATCGGGGGGTGGTCTGACACCCCACGGATTTGGACCGGGTAAGTAAATCTGCCCCAATGGTTTCAATCTTTCCAATACGACAAAACGTCCTCATCTCCACCTACTGGATCGCTCCACATCTGGTGGGATTGGCTCCTAATTTAAAGCAGTTTTCCGAATCCTGACAACTTGGCTTGAAGGTGCCATGGATCACAGAACCCGCTTAAAACTGAACACGTGTGATGCGACTGCATGGGGTTTTCTTATAATATCAACGTCAAACTCTCTCTGGACATATTAACATCACACAGGGACCCTCGGATCAGTACCACTTTCTGGTAGTGGTGGACCAGACCCATCCTTGTCTGTCATCTATTTCAAAGATCAATGTAACTCTACCTCACTTCAGGGGAGCCTAGTTCTGGGGTTATTTTTGTAAACCACATATTATACCCATTGCTGAATGTATGGGCCTCCAATGCCAGGGCGTTATGACTTCCACACATGATACCATCTCTTTAGGACATGATAAAATATCGGTAATCCATAGTTAGGAGAAACCTAGGCCTAACAGCCATCAAGGCAGGATATATTATGTCAGGCTGTAATGAGTGGACCTTTCATCCCGCTGGGGGGCTCCGGTTGCAATGAACAAGGATTAAGGGGATTGGGTTACTGTTCCATCAGCACTTATTTGATCAGGAGCTTAATGCAGCTCTTTGCTCCGCCGTTCCGAACATTTAAGGCAGATTGTTATATTGTCCCATTACCAATCAGGTAATAATATGAACTCAAGAAGCTTTGCTAAAACATCCAGCTCCATGGCCGTAGACGGAGGTTTCCAGGAATACATGTATTATTAGTTACCTAACCGACTCCTTCATCCCTCATGCTATTTCTAAGAGTGTAAGCCGGGGGGGGGGGGGGGGAAGCTATATCCATCCAGGACTACATACGTTAAAAACAAAGGTCGCCCTGGGGAGTCAGAAGAAAATATACTTCTATATGTAGGACTCAAACAGCCTCTCCACCTTGGAAAACCTTCCCCGAGGATCCTTACACTTAAGAGGCTTAATGTTTAACTCCTGCGCTGCCTCTTCGGAAAAGGAATGTGAATGTTTAGTCCTAAGGAGAAGATCTCTGTCGCTTTAACCCCTGCACAGGTCAGCCAGGGACCTCATCTGTATGGGACCTGCCATGAGAATGCGGCCAACAGACTGACTACCTGTTACCTCAGACAGTGACAGGATTACAATGAGGTCCTTCAATAAATTAGGGGATTTATATGCAGAAAAAGTTGAACACTATATTCCAGCAATGAGCCATGAGGGATGAAAGAGTCATGCTGGGATGTCCGATAGGCCAGGTTCATCATCTCCATTGTCCATACCAGTCCTGAGGAACATAATTGAAGCCAGAATGGACTTGACAGAGTCTTCTCCACCCCCGAATCTTTACAAGTCACTTGAATACAGCACTCATTCCGAATACAGAAGGATCTTATTGTGATCCTGTCACTGTCCTAGTTAGCGGATCGGTGTTGGTCTTTGGGCCTAAATCTCTTTAAGGCTTTTTTTTTGTAACCATAGAAGCTGCGTACACAAATCTTCTAGAATACAGATTACAGGCATTACAGTCATCCTGTTGTGTCCTGTATGAGAGACAGGTGAAAGTTGTAGGCCTTAATTCTCATTACAGGTTTCCTTTAAAGAGAACCTGTCACCAGGTTTTACCCCATTAGACTACGGGCCCCCTTCAGCTAGGGTTGACATGTAATTTCTAGAATTTCTTCTAGAATGTCACCGGTTTGCCTCACATTGGAGGAGATTTTACAGGTAAATAGGACTCTCTTCATCTCATTTTCACATGAGATGAGTCAAGTTTAATGTTCTATAGCACTTTGAAACATACTTTTTCTGAAAGAGGAGATTCTGAAGTGAGACTCCTCCAGAAACCACTAAACTTGACTCATCTCATGTGAAACTGAAGTGAGAACAGTCATATTTGCCTGGCTTTGATGGAGATTTCACATAAAAGAGGGAATTCTAGAAAGAACTACCTGATCGGAAGGTAAAACCTGGTTACAGGTTCCATTTAAGATACCCACTTTTGGAGTCTGGGGAAGTGATATAAACACTGATCTGAGAACTGTCATAGTCCATAGTCAAAGTGGCAGCACCAGGCAGTGCGGCACGGCCATCACTCTGGAGAGGATGGGAATATGCTGTTATGTACAGATGTTACACAGTGAAGGCTTTTTGATGTATTTATTGAAGTCATCTTGGTGGAGAAACAAAAAAAAAAAAAATCAATGCACTTAAGAATCGGCATGCCAGTTATCCGTGCCAGGACTGCTCACTTCCGCAATAATAACCGTATACCTTACATAGCATCATCAGAAATTAGAGCCTGTGTCCTCTACTTGGGCATTAAACCCCACAGCCAATAAATATTCAACATCTGTAGAAATGATTCGCATTTGATCCCAGAAACAGCGCCACCCTTGGCTGCAGGTTATATCTGGTACTCCAACTCATTCACTAACTTTTACTTGCCATATGTTACATACTCCTCGCAGGAGCTTGCTTTGTCTAAGCAATGACCAGCAATTACATGGTTATAAGCCCCGTTCTCCCTTCAAGGGGGAGATCTTGTGCACCTATTAGTCATTTATCCCAGTGAATTCCCCTTAATATAGACCTTTATATTTGTGGCTGAACTTCTAGATTGATAACTTTTCTAGCTAGATCCCACCCCAACCCCCTCTATAATTATTGCTCCTCCAACTCCTAGAACCCCCAACCTCACATTATGGGAAATAACCAAGGAATTCCCAAACTCGTTCCCAAGCACTTGCCTAGGATCAGTCTTCTTGGCAAGACTTTCTCATAAAACTCAACACTGTACATAGATCTGGCCCAGGTTCTGCTTCTATCTAGAAGCGGGGGAACTTCCTGAGGTTTATATAATCAAATACGCAGAATGTTTCCTCCCGCTAACCTTTAGTTGAGTAAATAATGACTGTAGAAATCCTGCTGTAGTGTTATTTGTCACTTGTGATAACATTTATTTAATTTTTGGATTTGTTGGTTTTATGTTGTTATGGTCTGATAAGTACAGACAGGAGGAATTACTTCATCTTTTTGTTTATACAATGATATAGTTGTAAAGTAGACCTTCTCTCTTGAATCCCTCATACATATGCTTGATTAGCTCAGCCAAAAATACATGCATCCCTTGGAATGCGCCACCGGGAATCGTTCCCAGAGACCCCAGCAGAGACAGAGACATTGCTGCTGGTGGAGGCCCCCCTTAGTAGTAAATTGGTGGAGGCCCTAGGGCAGTGATGGCAAACCTTTTAGAGGCCGAGTGCCCAAAATGCAACCCATACCCTTCTGACTTGAAGTGAAGTGCCAACACAAAAATTTAACTAGAATAACAAGGTTTTAATTGAGAAAACGAGCCATAGAGAGACACCCCCCCCCACCATATACGTAATATAGTATAAAATGCATACAGCTTGTCACCATGTAGTATAAAATGCATAAAGCTTGTCGCCATGTAGTATAAAATGCATAAAGCTTGTCGCCATGTAGTATAAAATGCATACAGAATGTCGCCATGTAGTATAAAATGCATACAGAATGCCGCCATGTAGTATAAAATGCATACAGAATGCCGCCAAGTAGTATAAAATACACACACTATGCTGAGAGCTGGGCAGGACTGTCCATACACACACTATGCTGAGAGCTGCCTGGAACCAATCACTGTGTGAGCTTATACAATGTGAGCTGATACATTGTAACTAGAAAATGTCTGTATTATTCATGCAGAAAACAAATACAAAGGGGATTTTGCTAAAAAAAAAAATAATGTATCAGAATTATATCACATAAATGTCTGCAAATGTTTTGAAGAGGGTGCGGTACGGAAGAGCTTTGCCCTGCACTCCTTCTACTGAGGGCGTGGGCATTTTCTTTGGCACCAAATACTGGTGTCTAACATGTTTAGTGAGTTGTGCCAAACCTAGTATACAATATATATGCATTAGGGCTTATACAGGCAAGCGCTTTGTAATGTCTATATGCTATTAGTGACTTGACTGGAGTTCTGCATATCAGGCAACTTGTCTCTTAACACAGACAGATGGATTTGGAGAGGAAGCCAAATGGAAACAAATTGAATGTGAAAAACAGACTTTGGTTCTCGGATGGTGTTAACGCATGCCTTTTAAAACTCAGTATGACAGCTGAGAAGAGGAGATTTGCCTAATTACATTGCTGTGAACGTTTGCGTTTACAAAATGCAATATCAATGCTTGCATTAACATTGTGTTAACTGTTGTGTTTTGCAAACACCAATACTAACCACAATCTAATTTGGCAAATCTCCCCTCTTTAGCTGTTGTATTGCGTTTCAAAGCGTATGTGATAACGCCACGTGTGAATGCAGCCTTAGGCTACCTGCACACGAACATAAAAAAGATCAGCCATGAAAAACTGATGCCGATCTCCAGCAGTTTTTCATGTGTTGCCCACTGTTAACAAAAAAATATGATTTTCAGGGTCATGTGCATATGTCCTTAGGCTACAAATGTTGTCGACCACAATCATATGAACCTTAAAGAGCTTGGGACAAACTAGCAAAATCATTTCCTAGACTTCTGTTTTTCTTGCAAACTACATATGGATGACACACAGACTATCCTTGTGGACATACGGCTCAGCAGCCTACGGATCGTAGGAGCTGAGAACAGGAACCGCATTCTTGTGCAGGTGTCACATGGTGCGTTCTAGGTCCATTCTTGGTGCCTTTTTAAGCACACTAAAAACGCATGCTTTCTAAAATGCATGTGATTTTGCATGTTTACCATGCGTTTGGTTGGTTTTTCTTCATTTAGAAGTTTAAGCAGCAGTGAAAATGTTCATACAGCTGCTTACATTTCCAGAAATGAAGAAAAACAGATTAAAACCAGCCAAACGCATGTTAAACACGCAGCAGGAATGAACCAAGAATTCACAGAGTGACCGGACCCCTAGGGCTCTTTCATACTGGCAATGTCTTTCACATCTGAATCCACTGATTTCTATAGGTGCTTTCACATTGGCTTGTATTTTCATTGATCTGTTGTCTGTGGAAAAAATTATGAAACATGTCGTATTTCTTTTTATCCTATTGTTTCTTTTTTTTTAAAAAAAAACCTAACTACATGCCTATAACTCTAAATAGGGCTTACCTGCCCCCTTGCAACAGCCCTGTGTTGACAAAAGATATGGCCATAGCCGCTCGTCAACGGTGGTGGCAGGTTCCTGGAATGAGGCTCACCGGCCTCCGAATCTGCCAGGAATATCTGAGCGTGCATAGTTAGCGCATGCGCAGTTCACATATGCCAGCCACCTCGCTAGAACAGGACGTCTTCGGGGCATGTGCAATAGCACGCCGGCACTGCTTAGTCCTCTTCATATAAAAGCAGCAGTGAAGTTAATGCGCACGCCCGGCAGCCGTCCTGTTGTAGCAAGAGAGGTGGCCGGCATATGTGAACTGCGCATACGCTAGCTATGTGCGTTCACATTTTCCTGATGGGTTCGGAGGCCGGAAAGCCTCTTTCCAGGCACCTGTATCTTATGTCAACACAGGGCCGTTGCTAGGGAGCAGGTAAGCCTTATTTATAGTATATTATGGGCATGTAGGTAGGTTTTATTAAAAAACAAAAAATAAATGGATAATAATAATAAATAATTTTTATAGGGATTAATTAAACTAAACTTAGTGATGTTGGAATACCGCATTTAAGGGAACCTTTTATTAGCAATTAGCCTATTTAAGCAGTACCAGTATATTGTCACGCACCATGACACCTTTTAGCTTTTATTTCTTTCATGGCCCAGTGTGGTGGCATCATCCAAAAAAATCAACTTTACAAGTGAGATGTATATTAGTTGTATAAATGCTGAACATCTCCTCCTAGTGATTGACATCATGCATCAGACTTCAGCAGATCTGGTTAGTGGAAGGTGCTAAGCTGCTTAACAATATACTGGTAGTGGTTTATTAGGTCCATTTTTGCTGACAGGTTCCCTTTATGTTAAATTTGTTAGTTAGTCGGAACTGGGATATTTTATAATTGTAACTCCATTCAAAAAACAAAAAAATGGCTGTGTGATTATATTATTATATTTTCAAAGTTTTGTGCTGTCATTGAAACACAGATTATGAAAAAAAAACTTCATTAAATTGGTGATGATATACAGGAGGCCCGCAACTTAAAGCGAACCTGGAACCACACTAACCCCCCCCCCAAGCCTACAAACAATCACCTTCTTCTGTAATATGTACGTCCCGCGGAGGGGTTTTTAGCTCATTTCTAGGTTGCAGCATGAATGGACCCGACTTCACTGCGATTGGGTTACACTGGAGATCACTAGAGCAGTAAAGATGGGTCCGATGCACCTCCTCGGACTCATGTACATAAGGACCTATGGGTTGTTTAGTGTCCCAAATCTCCCTGACAAGTCCTCATTAAGTGTTCCTCCTGCTGTCGTGGACCATTTATTATATGGTTGGCCACTGGTTGCCTGCGGATCAGATGAGCACCACAGAATCCATCTTTATTCCGGTCCATCCCTGAACAAAGCAAATGCTCCATAAACCTCTGTAACTTAGTTTCTTATGGCTGCAGATGAATACTGCCCTGGAATATCCCATAATACCTCCCTGAAATAAAGCAAGCATAAGTCAGGTGCACGCTAACAAAATATTTGTCATCCCCAAGGTGCCCAAGGCGTGAATCAGCGCTGCTGGGTAAAGGTGTATTTATCTTTCAGGAATTCACTTCTGCAAACAACAGGACAAACAAAGCCAAAAGTTTGACTTTAAACCAACAAAGATAAAAGCAACTGTTCTGGTCCGATCAGAGTAGGGGCTCATGTTATAGAGCAATATAGTGAGCGTATCACTTCCTACATCTAATACAGGGTTCTCTCATACATAGCAGGTAAGAAGTGATTTACATAGCAAAATAGTGGCTAGGTTTTATGCAAACCCCACCTACTTGCTATGACACTAGATATGCATAAGGCTTGGTTCATGTCGCATTTCACTGCCTCCATTATGGATTCCTCACGTACTCTTAGGGCTAGGACGTATCCCACTATATGCTCATCCATTGGGGTACACCTTCCTGTTCCTCCCCGTCCCCACGTGAAAGCAGGAGAAAGAGTGAATGTCAGCAGGAGCCATTGGGGGACATGTATCTCAGGTTTTTTTTTTCTTTACACATGACATTCTCAGCTCTGCTATAACAACCATAACATACACATATCTCTGCTATATGCCTCCCTCCCCTGGATGAAGACCTTATCTGCCTGTAGCTTGTAACTTTCCTCTCCTCACAATGTTTTGCTTACCAGCACTAAGTCCCTGTGTGAGCTTGTCCTGGAATGCAAGGGTGGGGGCTGGAGGCAGAGAGCAGCTCAGTGCAGCGTCAGACAGGAGAACAATATGTCCTCCCGACCCTAATGTCAGAAGATTTAGGGTCGGGGCCAGGGGCAACTGAAATTGTTTACACTAGGACTGATAGAGACAGGGTGGAATTATATCAGAAAAATGCTGCATTTTTGATAATAACAGTGAATTAGAGAATGTGTTATTTTGTTATCCTGAGTAGATTTCTGTTTTCAATAAATTAATGATCCAGAATTGTCTCTCATTACAGGTCATAGGAAAGGGTCTCAACTGTATAACACAGTGGCAGGATCTGAGACAGACCTGTGACACAGTATCCTTAATATGCAGCTGTACTGTCACCATTCCCCAATGTGCTGAGACAGGTACGTTAGCTTCAGCAAAACAGCTTGAATTGGTGTACAATATGATAGCAAAGTATAAGACCAGCAGGTGCTAGAAATCCTTCAGGGCAAATACTGTTATAATCTTACTCATATCTTTCCATATGTAAATGAAGTATAACATTCTTTATAAACTGTAACCAGGGGCTAACTGAACCTGAATTTCAAAGGGAACCTGTCAGCAGAAACTAACCCAATAAACCATTAACCAGTATGTTGTGAAGTGGATTGACACCTTCCAGATAACATTTTCAGATCGCAGTGTGGTGCCATCATCCAGAAAATCAACTTTGAAACGAGATGTAAGTTGATTGTATGAAGTCATGGAGAGTTTAGTACTGAAGTCCAGCTCTCCCCACTTCAGAATGTCCTATGTTCAGAATGTTGTTATTGATGTCATACTCCTGTAGGAGAGGCAGTCAGTGATGTCCATCAGTTATACAAAGTAGACATCCTCAGACACGAAGAACAAGACTTTAATGCTCTGTCTCCCTGATGGTAGGCCATCATCCGATTTCAAAGTTGATTTTTTGGATGATGTCGCCACACTGGGTCATGAAAGACACATGAACTGGATGGTGTTAAACTGTTGTATTAGGTAAACTGGTTTATTAGGTAAATTTCTACTGACAGGTTCCCTTTAACATCTTACTGTATGAAGCTGCATGGACACTATGTTGTTTCATGGATGCGTCTATATTTTATACAACAGTCTCATGTTTTCATGTAATTCAGTGTAGTCATACACACTGCTATTGTTTTCGCAGGCTCATATTTGTGTGTCAAGAGCGCAAAGTTTTTGTTGAAGCAGATACTATTCGTGTCCATATTTGCGGCCTGTGCTTTCCCATAGAAGTCTATGGAGTTGTGAAAAATACTGATACCATAAACACGTATGGCATCCATGTTTGCGGATCAGTTGCTGAGTAACACAAAATAAAGTGATTGGAACAAGGCAAATACGTTGGACATAAGGGTGACACACGGGCCGTATTTACATCCATACAAGGGAGAAACTGAAGAAAAACGGGACACATATGTAGGACAAATCCTGGAAATGGATCAGTTGTTTTCAGCCTATGTAACACTAAGACCAATGTGCATGTAGCCTGAATTTGTTTTGCCTGAAGCACGGCCAATTATTTGGGAAATTATTAGAGTTTTGTTATCTGCATTGGCTCATAATGATATGGGGTCACATGTATCTTAAATCGGAAACTGTCATGCAAATATATCCCCCCAAACTGAAGGTTCTTTCACATTTTATGGGGTGAGTTGCTCTGCATGATGATATTGAGTCAGCGGCTCCAGTGAATTATAAAGTGACCCCCCCCCATGCTACATTGTATTCATCCTTTGAATTGAGTCAACCAGGTGTTCCGGAAAGGAGTGGAGTCAGGATGGAACACCCCCTTCCTCCTCCATCCGCAAATAAACATGCCCCCTGCACATGCCCCGCAGACACCTTTTGTTAAGCTGCAGCCAAAAATGGGTATGAATGATCTGTAAAAGAGGCGTGCAGGGGCATCTGAGGACGGGGGTGTTCCAGCCTGACTCACCTCAAGTCAAGTCTTCTGCTGGTCACATGTATCTAAGTGTTCCGGGGCACATCTTATTACCCGGTGGCTGGAGTTCACAGAAAGTGCATTGTCCAACGATCATGCACTCTGCGGCGATTCACTAAGATCGTGCTCCCGATATCCTGCATGTGTCGCTTCCCCGCTCAGGTCCGCCGGAGTTCACCTTCTTCTTCCTGGTGCATTGTCTTGCAACACAATTTTAAAGTTAAATCTCACACTCTGTCCAAATCTGTCGTGTGACACAATCCCAGCGCAAACCCCTGTTAAATACCTGCCAAAGCTGCGCAAATCTTGAAAACGGCGAACAGTCTGATGAAAATGCAATCCGCGAACCTTAGTAAAAGAGCCCATCAGTGTTTAAAGAGTTAAAGTCCTTAGTCAACTTGCAACTTTTTTCTTTAAAAAAGCCCCAAAAAAGTCTCAACAAAGTTACAAAGACCTCTAGTCTATTTAATAGGTCTGGTAGGGGCAAGTGTGGTTTTGCAAATAAATTGCAACTTCCACGTCCGGAAACTGCAGAAAACTCAACCTTGAATACGCAAACTTTGAAAGACAGATTGGGGATCATTTACTAAGGGCCCGATTCGCGTTTTCCCGACGTGTTACCCGAATATTTCCAATTTGCGCCGATTTCCCCTGAATTGCTCCGGGATTTTGGCGCACGCAATCGGATTGTGGCGCATCGGCGCTGGCATGCACGCGATGAAAATCGGGGGGCGTGGCCGAACAAAAACCCATCGGATTCTGAAAAACCGCCGAATTTAAAACAAAAAATCTGTTGTGGAGCTTGCACTTACCTTCACTCAGCCCGGCTCGGTGAACTCCAGCGCGTTCCGATGCTTTTCAGCGCAGCAGCGCCACCTGGTGAACGGCGGAGGAACTACCTTAATAAATCCCGGCCGGACCCGAATCCAGCGCAGAGAACGCGCCGCTGGATCGCGAATGGACCAGGTAAGTAAATCTGCCCCATTGTCTTAGGCACAAAAGTGGACGCCAATAAAAGTTGCAAATAAAGAAGAAAAAGCAAAGCCAAAAAATAGCTACATGTGCCCCATGGTTTGACATGCAATAACCTTGCGAACTTTTAATCAAATATTTCCAGAATTACATATTTGACCCAATATCACAGGAGGAGTATGAGAATAGAATAGCAAGGTTGCTTTCTTCTGGAAACAGTGCCGCTCTCAGACATAAAAGAGTATAGTGAACTCCTTGCTGGCTCTTCTTAACAGTTAGTAAATGGTAAAATGCCCCATGACATTTACAGGCAGTCAAGCACTAGCTTTGACCACACAAAGCTGCAGACGGTGTAGGTACTGGCTCTAGGGAGATGTGCAAGAATATGTCTGTGTTTTTGTCGTTAGTAACAGCAGGACATTGATATTCCAGGATTGTAGCTGGACCAGATGCACTGGTGTGTGAGATCTCATCACAGAACACAGCCCCTCCCCTCTGCTCTAGGTAATAGCAGCAGCAGGCTCCTGGTTAGATGTGAGGGGGTGACACAAGGGAGTGGCTGGGGAGAAGTTTTAATGCAAAAAAATACAAAAAAAACTGCAGTGTGAGGAGAATCAACCTTGCTCCAAGTACATTTTTCACAGCCCTGCTTCTTCTAACAACACACACACATACAAAAGTATGGTTACACAGATATCCACCGCTGATACCTAACACCGTCTACAGCTTTGTATGGCCATAACTGCTTGTGGACTCCATTTAATTGTGTAATAATCCCTTTTAGAACCCTATCCACCTACTCTTTATCATTGTTGATGTTTGTCTGTGACTGATGTAACTTGGTTCACTGTGTATCTTAGGGGGCTTTGCCCTTGTCTTCTGACCTTTGGCACCTGTTGATAATACAATGCACCCATAACAAGAGATATTTGCAGAGAGGATCCTCTGGATAAAAGTGCACTAGCACTGGAATTTGGCTCTTGGCTCTACAGCACCAATAGTATTTCAGTCAATGGGTTGATATTTGAACACACACATGTTTATACAATCATACACATTTATACTTATACACACACATATACACATTTATACACTTTATACATAGGGCCGGCAAAATACCCGGCCAAGCTGGGCGATTGCCTAGGGCCCCCGACCTTAAAAGGTCTCCAGCCATTGCTGCGTTTGTGTGGGTGACTCAGGCACTCTCATATCTGAGTACAGGCCTACTGCGTGACGTCACCTCCCTCTCCAAAGGTTGAGGTGTTGTCTGCTCTGGACATTGTGTCCCTGCTTTTTGGGGTGCTTTTAGTACCTTTTTTTTTTAGTGATCCTGGCTTGTCAAGCTTAAAGAAGACCGTCGCCGGGATTGAGGTGAAGAGGAGTGCAGGTGAGTATCTGTAGTTTAATTTGAGTTAACTTTATTGGTAGATTTCCTTTAAAGACTTGTCTGTGAATTTAGTAGGACAATTATAGCCGGGGATCAGGGTTAGGGTGCTGGGGGTGGGGTGCTGCTGTCTGTCTATTTAACTGTCTTTCTCTTCATCTATCTACAATCTAACTACAATGCATCTCCTATCTATTTCCAGGTAAAATAAGCTGTGAACTTTATTCCATGTTGTATCGCTTTGGCCAAGTTGACTTTTTCATTCTTTAAACGTTGCAACTTATTTCACCTGGACTGGAGCACTGCAATTATTTCTACAAATATTTCTGGAGGGCTCAGTCCAGTTGTGGAGCAGCACAGCAATTGTAGTGGATCAAGTCCAAATGTGGGTGCATGCCTCCATCAAACACATTCCCCACCTTCACCTTCAAAAATCCATAATTTTTTACTTTTCCATGTAGAGAACTGTGTTTCTCAAATAGCACATATTGACGGTATATAATATTCCATGCCATGTACTAGGAAGCGGTAAAAAAATTCAAAATGCAGTGAAATTAGTGAAAAAGTGCATTTGTGTCATTTTCTTGAGGACTTGGATTTTACGGCTTATACTGTGCGCCCCAAATGACATGTCCACTTAATTCTTTGGGTTGGTGCAATCACAGGGATACCAAATTTATAAAAGTTTTGTTGTGCTTTAATACATTTTCAAATATTAAAACCTCCTGTACAAAAAATTTGGACTATATTTTTTGGACTATAAGGCTCACAAAAAATTCTTTGATTTTCTCTGAAATCAAAGGTGCGCCTTATAGTCCAGTGCGCCTTATATATGAACCGTACTTAAAGAAAACAGCTTCCTTGAACTGTGCACAGGTCTGCCACCTGCTGGTCATTCATCCTTAAAATCCAGTGCGCCTTATATATGAACCTAGACCAGTGATGGCGAACCTTTTAGAGGCCGAGTGCCCAAAATGCAACCCAAACCCTTCTGACTTGAAGTGAAGTGCCAACACAAAAATTTAACTAGAATAACAAGGTTTTAATTGAGAAAACGAGCCATAGAGAGACGCCCCCCCCATATACGTAATATAGTATAAAATGCATACAGCTTGTCGCCATGTAGTATAAAATGCATAAAGCTTGTCGCCATGTAGTATAAAATGCATACAGCTTGTCACCATGTAGTATAAAATGCATACAGAATGCCGCCATGTAGTATAAAATGCATACAGAATGCCGCCAAGTAGTATAAAATGCATACAGAATGCCGCCAAGTAGTATAAAATGCATACAAAATGCCGCCATGTAGTATAAAATGCATACAGAATGCCTCCAAGTAGTATAAAATGCATACAGAATGCCGCCAAGTAGTATAAAATGCATACAGAATGCCACCAAGTAGTATAAAATGCATACAAAATGCCGCCATGTAGTAAAAAATGTATACACATATAAACACCTACATATACACATCACATACATATACACCCACATATGCACATCACATACATATACACATACATATACACATTACATACATATACACATACATATACTCATTACATACATATACATATACTCATTACATACATATACATATTACATACATATACACAGATAAACTTACTTTATTTTCTTTTATTCTACAGGAAGGTTCTCCAGGAATGCATGCAGGTTACGCTGTATGCATTCTCCACTCCCACCTGGAGCGGAGGAGAGGGGGGCTACGGAGCGGAGGAGAGGGGGGCCACGGAGCGGAGGAGAGGGGGGCTACGGAGCGGAGGAGAGGGGGGCTACAGAGCGGAGGAGAGGGGGGCTACGGAGCGGTAGAGAGGGGGGCTATGGAGCGGAGGAGAGGGGGGCTACGGAACGGGACAGAGGGAGCAAAGCAGTGCGGAGCGGACCGGGACAGAGTAGAGCGGACAGGGAGGGAGCAGAGCAGAGCGGAGCGGCCCGGGATAATTAATGCGCATGCGCGGTTTCTATGGGAGCGACTGAAACTTTCAGCGCTTCCCAAGTTACCGCGCATGCGCAAAAACTCTGCGGTTCTGTCTATGGAGCGGCGCGTAGTTCCGCCGCTCGCATAGACCAAATTTTTGCGGGCAGAGGCTTACTGGCGACGGTACGCGTGCCAACAGAAACGGCTTCGCGTGCCGTCTGTGGCACGCGTGCCATAGGTTCGCCATCGCTGACCTAGACGTTTTAGCAGGCATTTATTGATGGTGCACCTTATAATCCGGTGCGCATTATTTCAAACTTCGGTACACGGAGCTGTGTGTGGTGTCATTTTCTGTGACTTCTGATTACATTTTCAATACTGCCATTTTAGTCACTTTTAATCAATACTGCCTTTTTATCACTTTTTATTGAATTTTTAATATTGTATAATATTAATATAGCAGGGTTAGGCAGCACAGTTTAATAGACAATAGTTCAGCATAAGGCACAGAAGTAGATATCCTGTTTGTGACGCCACTTGCAACATCCCTCATTGGGGCCTTGGCTTTCTTTGTTGGCTGAAGGCAGCCGGGCCCAAAATACCAGAGTGACTGGCTTATGCGGCCTTGGGCACGCTATGGCCATAGTGCTTGGTATTGGGGCCGGAAGACGGGCCTACGTACAGCCAGGCAGGTCTCCAGCATGTGGTGTGTGCAAGAAATATTAAGGGAGAGGCTGATTGAATAGATTTCTCCCTGGGGAAACCCAAATATGTAGATATGGATCCCTGGGTGATGGAGGATGGGGAACCCATGATGGTGAACAGCTAGATCCAGGGATCACAAAGAGTCACGTTGTGGAAATCAACTCACAGTTCTTTATGGGAGCTTCAACAGCAGACAATGGCCTAAAATCGGCAGCAAATTCAGCAGGTTTGAAAGCTGGTTGGAGTGCAGGTCAGCAGGAAGATATGCTTACAGCCTGGTAAATAGCATCAGGCTGGGTTGGTAAAGATGGAGCCGAGTCCAGATGGTGGACCTCTGCTCTGGGGCTTAGTCCTGACTGTCCAAGGTGTCAGACAGCAGGCCTGAGATACTTCTGATCCTGGTGTGGAACACTGACTTCAGCAGCACAGGCAAGTGCTCCACACTCCTCTGAGTCTGAACTTGTCTTTTCTAATTCTCTCCAACACTGACCATGTGCTCCACCCACAAGGGGTTTTTATTCTTCCCTACTTCCCTAGTGAGGTGGTTGCACCTGTCCAACTAGCTTCCACCTTGCTTAACAGTAAAGAACACAGCATATCATTGGTTAAAGTAGATATGTTAGATATGTCAACTCTTACCCCCCCCCCATGGTTCCAGCTGCAATTACAAAGTATTTCACTTTGGAGATCTCCTAGAGAGGTGATCAGTCTTCCTAGACATCTTCTTCCATAGAGATGGCGCTGTTCACAACAATTACCTACCCTATGCATTGGCAGGGATGTTGCATGTGTATGTGTGTATATGTGTTTATGCAGTGTTGGGCTCACCAGAGAAAATTTTTTTTTTTTTTTGGGGGGGGGCGACCCTTCATGTAACAAGAAAGAGTACCAGACTACTCCTAATTGAACTGTAAAACACGTTCTGGCAGATTTATTAGAAGCATCAAAACAGCATCACAGAGCCAGAACCGAGGTCCATATGTAACTGTAGCATTCAGTCAAGCGCGCAGCCATATATTCGTCCTCACAATGGTAGTGTGAATGCAGTGTCCAATCATCGCTGGGAAAACAGCTCCATGTACAGCTGTAGCTCCATGTATGGCTGTGTACTGCGGCTATAGCTCCATTTATGGCTGTGTATTGTGACTGTAGCAGCCTGTATGGCTGTGTACTGTGGCTGTAGCTCCAAAAATGCATACAGAATGCCGCCAAGTAGTATAAAATGCATACAGAATTTGCCATGTAGTATAAAATGCATACAGAATGCCGCCATGTATGATAAAATGCATACAGAATGCCGCCATGTATGATAAAATGCATACAGCTTATCGCTATGTAGTATAAAATACATACAGAATATATATATATGTATACACATATAAACACCTACATATACACATACATATACACATTACATACATATACACATACATATACTCATTACATACATATACATATTAATATACTCATTACATACATATACATATTACATACATATACATATTACATACATATACACAGATAAACTTACTTTATTTTCTTTTATTCTACAGAAGGTTCTCCAGGAATGCATGCAGGTTACACTGTATGCATTCTGCACTCCCACCTGGAGCGGAGGAGAGGGGGGCTACGGAGCGGAGGAGAGGGGGCTACGGAGCGGAGGAGAGGGGGGCCACGGAGTGGAGGAGAGGGGGGCCACGGAGTGGAGGAGAGGGGGGCCACGGAGCGGAGGAGAAGGGGGCTATGGAGCGGTAGAGAGGGGGGCTACGGAGCGGTAGAGAGGGGGGCTACGGAGAGGTAGAGAGGGGGCTATGGAGCGGAGGAGAGGGGGGCTACGGAACGGGACAGAGGGAGCAAAGCAGTGCGGAGCGGACCGGGACAGAGTAGAGCGGACAGGGAGGGAGCACGGCAGAGCGGAGCGGCCCGGGATAATTAATGCGCATGCGCGGTTTCTATGGGAGCGACTGAAACTTTCAGCGCTTCCCAAGTTACCGCGCATGCGCAAAAACACTGCGGTTCTGTCTATGGAGCGGCGCGTAGTTCCGCCGCTCGCATAGACCAAATTTTTACGGGCAGCGGGTAGAGGCTTACTGGCGACGGTACGCGTGCCAACAGAAACGGCTTCGCGTGCCGTCTGTGGCACGCGTGCCATAGGTTCGCCATCGCTGCCCTAGGGCATGTGCCCAGGGAACCCACCTGATAATCCAGCCCTGAAGTCATGTATACTGAATGGAGAGGTGACGTGGGTCTACTCTTCCAGAACCAAAAATTCCAACTTGCTTTGACAATCCAAATTTTTTTTTGACAATTTTTATCCAATCTACCATTGCAGTACAATTAGGGAATTTTCCCCCAATAAGTATGGAGAGTCTTAATTTTCTACAGTATGACCAAAAAAACAGACAACCGTGATCACGAACCGGCAATGGCTGAATTTTGTCTACATTATTTTGTGCAACAAGTTAATATAGCTACTTCTCCATGGTAACAGATTACAAACACATTTTGTTTGTAGTCAGGATTGATTCAACTTTTTATGTACTGACTTCTTAGCATTGTCAAGTCACCTGTGCTAAGAGAATACTAAACATTATTAATAACCATTAGGTTATACATCAACCAAGAGGGAAAAATCACAGCCTGTATAGCAACTTGCAGTGTTAAAGTAGTTAGGGGGAGAACACACATGCACGCAGGCCAGAAGTGTAGAGAAAGAGAGAGAATGATTTTCATTAAATGATCATTGAGCTCTGAACTTGCAGCACCACAAGCAAGCATGTCAATAAAAGCAGCAATACAAACAGTGACAAAGAGGGAACAACAACATAAAGACAGCCTGCGCCTTCCCAGGTGTACAGATAAATATTCAAAAACATTAATAAAAATACTCAAAACTGCTCGCAAGAGCTTTAAACCTCATAAAAAGGGTCTTTCAGTAATCAATTACCACTCTACTACTTATTATTATGTAAAATAAGTCACTCAGTCCATCACATTTTAACGTAACTCTTTAATTATCAATTTACATGTTTTATGAAGATTTGGCACTAAAAAGGCATCATAAGAAAAATAAACAGAAAGACTTATTAAAAAAGGATTTCATCTGTGTTGTTAAATGATGTGTGAATAAAAACATTTTTTCCGGTCCTCTTCATCGCTCCCTTCATGACCATTCCACTCTGCAAAGCGAGCACAGAGAAAACGGGTAAGAAATTGAAGAGACAACTATGTATTTTACAGTAATCTATTAATAATGATATATATACGTACAAACACACACACACACACACACATATACACACACACACACACACAAATATACACACACACACACACATATTATTCATCCATATATTTAGATTTATGCCGATACTAAAACCATAAAAATGAGAGGAATTACCAACTTGACTAAAGTGGAAGGACCGATGCTTGACTTCTCGATCGATCACTGGGAATCAGTGACAGAAGATTTATTAAATGGACAGCGACGCGTTTCAGTTGCAGACAGGGGCTTTTATCAGCCTGATAGCCTGGAGTCTGGAGCTGAAACGCGTCACTGTCCATTTCATAAATCTTCTAAACAATCATCAAGTCTTCTGTCACTAACTCCCAGTGATCGAGTCAAGTGCCGATCCTTCTCCTCTAACACCACTTTGGATTTTGTACAATTAGTTTTTGTTTTTTAGAGCTCTTGGTCCCGGCCAAAACGCTGACATCTAGGACTGGCTGCTACACTGGCTGATATTCACCGTTCTCAAGGTGAGAGTCTCGTATTTTCTAAATACCCATCTCCCATTATTTAAACTGAATTACATTAGGGTTGCGCTCGGTTTCTTTTGTGCCTACTGTCTCGCTGTGGGTCGAACAGATTTTTCCGATAGTCCCAAGTTTCCAGGTAACTGTGAATACAACTTGACTAAAGGAAAATCATCACTATACTGGCCCCTGTAGCCAGTGGTGGACCATCCAGGAGGTGAGTTGAGCCTCTTGCCTCAGCCAGCTCCACCCACACCAAGATGGGGGGCGCATTTATCTGCTACAAAGGAGAACCTGCCACTTAAAAATAATGTCTCTCCACACTTGATGTCAGCATGGAGACCCCCCCCCCCCCCAAAAAAAATAAAATAAAATAAAATAACCTGACATATTACTACTGGATGGGGCGTTGGGGGCATTGTTTCATACCTAGCCTCAGGCAGCAGAGAGTTTAGGTTTACCCCTGCCTATTAGTAGTCAGCACAAAATCAATCCTTATCTCCATCATAGTGCCATATTAATTGCTGGGTATCCTTTTCAGCGTTTGTTTACTCCCCCCTCCAAAAAACGGGTTTAACCTATATGATAAATTGTAGTCAATTGCTGGTATAGGCACAGGTTTGGGTTTTATACTTCAGCACCTCAGTGCTTTAAAAGTGGGCGTGTCAGGGCAGGACTTAGTGGAAGAGGGTGTGGCCTCTTACATCTAGACAGAGTTGCTATAATTTATGCCAGTCATAACAAGTTAGCCCCTAAACATAGGATAGGGGCTAACCTGCCGATCGGTGGGGGTCTCAATGATGGGATGTCCATGGATTACGAGAACAGTGTTCCATTGTACTTCAAAAGAGTGGAGTTCAAGGGGAATGAAAACTTTTGCAGCCCACTGTAAGTGAAGTTTACTGGTTTTGGATTAATTAATAATAAAAGCAAAAGACAATAAGATATGTAATCCATGTGATTCCCCTGCCTCCTGCGGAGATCTGTACGCATTTAGATGAAACTTTTTTAGCTATATTGAGAGGTCAGGTTACAGTGACCCTCCATAAAAGTCTAAGTAAAAGGTATGAGAAGAATGGAGCAGATGATACAGCTTTAGTGTGCGCCTATAACTCTACTGCTCTTCACTGCTGTATGATGACCACCACGCTGCTGCATCTTTCCATGTGATAGAAAGGGAAGCTGTAACCTGATCCCTCAGTGATCCAATAATCCATCTACACCAATGCTTCATGTCTATAGATTTATCAGGAAATTGAGACTGTACGATCAGAGGCAGGAGGCGAGGGAAATTCAATAAGTGTAAAAGATATCTTAGTAGGTTGTGTATCTTTAATTGTACTATCGATTAATAGTACGGTATATGATTATGCAAAGCTTTTTTTTTTTCATAAAAATTTTGTCAACGAAACGTGCGCCTCTACTATTTCTCCAGTTCACGTCAGGTCACTTTAAAAAGTGATCATTCTCACTGGAAGCAGTACAAAAAAAAAAATCAGGCCTATTTAACGTTAATGATACACTTTCCGATGGCTTTCCTGACAGCGTGGCTCTTATGTGTATGGACAGGTCATTTCATTACAGTGCGGCACTCAGAGAGAGATCTTATTCAGTGCAATGTATTGATCCTCCAGTATAATAGGTCTGATGGACTTGCTCTAGTTTATGGTAAGCGCCGCAGGACGGCAAAGATCATAACTCATAAGTGACAGACACTGAGGAAAATGAAGCCATAGAGCGGCCACTGGGGAGGGAGCATTAATATAGAAAATGTACATGCATTCATTTGAATCCTCAATGAGAAACTTCTTAGTGCCCTGAGTATAGGAGGACAGATGGGTAGCAGGCCGGCTTCATAAAAAATGGATTCCAAGTAGTAACAATACGTCCTGCCATGACTGATAGGAATGAATAGAAGATATATATGTGATATAAGGTAAGCGGATTTATAACCCTATTAGCTCAGTAAGGTACCTGTGGCATATAGTAGTCTGGATACAGATGCTGGGATATAAATGTAATTAATATGTGGACCACACAATAAAGGAAATATAGGGACAAGGTGATCTGCAGAGGAATTAAAGGTATATTCCAGCTATTCATTAAACAGATGATGTTAAAGGGAGTCGGACCCCTTCCACTAGGCGATACAATCTGCTGGCAAAATGTTGTAGTAATTTCCAACATATATTTATTATGGGCCTTAATAACCAAAAGTGTCTGGGAGCAAAACTATTCTAGTTACTCATGGCAACCAATCAGAGCTCAGCAACCTGCTGTGGACAAATGAAAGCTGAGCTCTGAATGGTTGCCACAAGCAACTATAACTGTACCGTTCACAGAAACTTTTGATAAATTTCCCCCATTATTGCGCTTTCAAGATATTCTCAGTTTAATCCGTATGCTAATGAGGCAGTTTGTGCAGTAGGTGCAGTGCTATCCCAGTCTAAATCACTTCCCTCTACTAGCAGGGTCGCCACATGTGTCTCACAAGATAAATTTCCTGCTAATGTGACTGATGCCGATTCAGATGGGAATAGCAGTTCTCATGTTCCCAGGCACACGACCACAGTGCACCAACTGCCTCATTAGCATATGGATTACAATGAGAATTTCTCAGGAACTGCATAATAGAAAAAAATATAATACAGGTATATATTTGATTTGGTATATATTTCAAAGCATTCCTCTACACAATGCCAGTAAAGTTTGGGAAGGCGGCAGACCCTCTTTAAGTGAGGTATAAAAACTCAATCCCCACAATAGATGGCGGTCAGGAGACTTTCTAATCTGGCCAATTATGTCTAATGTGTCTAATTAAGTGTAAACCCTGCTATGCACACACAATAGGGCTCCCTACTCATCTCATATTAAAGAATAGTCTTTTATGTCAGGGAAGATGAAGTGATTAGGTGCAGAGAAATATATACCAGCATTTAAATAGGACCTGTCCTGCTAAAAAAACCCACACATGCTAAAGCTGCTTACTTTAGTAAGTAGCTCGTACTGCGTTTTTTTAGGGTGACAGGTCCTATTTTAGGTCTTGTCCACCTCATGAAATTTCTATTTTTTTTTTTTTTTTAACTCCACCATTCAAATGCACACGCAGGTTGACTGAGCATGCATGTGTTCTGAATGTGGAAAATGGAATAAGCCAATCCCCATGTATATTTCTGGTGGTTTTGACTATGTATAAGGTGCAGTTAAGGAAGAGCATAATGGAAACTTAATACTTAAGGTGAATTGAGTTTTTTCTGCAGCAAGATTTGCTTGTATATGTGAACGTGGCTCTAATACAGAGTAGTGGCCATTCCAGGATCCTGAAGCTCTGTGATAATTTAAATGAATATAATCTGGTTTGGGTACTTTTAACTTTCCTAATCTAATTTTATCATAATCCTGATAAATTCCTATAACAAAAACCTGTCACCAGGCTTTAACCCACTAAACTACTAGCACCCTCAGATTGGGTATGACATGTCCTTTAAAGGGAACCTGTCACCAGGGACCTCATTTTCACTAAAGACAGATTGTAAAAGCCCATGACACCTGCAGTGCAAATCTGCCTTTCTGCCTTTTCTAAGCATTTACATTACAATATAATTGTGTGTTATAACTTACTCTTGCATCCTGACCAAAATCCTGGGGTAGTCACAGGGGCTGGACTTTGGTTTGGATGTGACTTTGGTTTAACATGTGACTTGTCTGAGCTGCAGGCTGTCTCCATGTTTGTGCTCCTGTACAGCTCCTCCCTCCCCCACTGATGTCAGATCACCAGGCTGTGACCTCTGAGAAGGAGCAGGAGGAGAAGCTAGACAGGAGCACAAAGGTGGGGGCCAGGAGTGAGTAACAGACAAGTCACATGTTGTTTTTTTAAATGCATTTAAACCAAAGTCCACCCCTGTGACCACCCCAGGATTTTGTCAGGATGCAAGAGTAAGTTATAACTCACAATTATATTGTATATTTTTTTTTTGTCTGGAACTACAATTATAAAATATACAGTTTCGACTTACAAATTAAACTTAAGAACAAAACTATGGAACCTATCTTGTATGTAACCCGGGTACTGCCTGTACATAGTTAGATGAACATTTACTTCCCACCTATTATTTAACTGCCTGCAGATCCAGTTCTGTAGCTCTCTGGAGAACACGCATGATGTGATCTAAAAGATGAGATTCTTATCTTTAATATGACAAAAAGGAAGTCATACAGGAACAAAGATAGGGGCATCTGAATTGACTCTGTAACCACTCCTCTAAACTTGACTCATCTCATGTGAAACTGAGTCGAAAAGAGTCATATTTGTCTGACCTTAGGGGAGTTTTAGTTTAAGTAACCAGTAGAGATTTCACATAAAAGAGGGAATTTTAGAAAGGACATAACTTACCCGATATATGGGGACTAGCAGTTTAAAGGGGTAAACGCTGGTGACAAGTTCCCTTTAAGCTTTCATATGTTAAACCTGGTTGGAGTTGCACAATTGTTCTAACACTACCCTGAGCAAAGAAGCCAACGTGAATATTCAGTATCAAAGACTGGCAAGATGGCGTGTTATCTGCTGACCAATCCCTCCTCTCTGGCTTGTAGAAAACTTAAAAAGCGGACGCCACAAAGGTGGTCACTCTAAATAAAACCATCTTTGTGTCACACACTGTGTAATGGAATAGAAGCATCTTAATAAGACAGGCAGACATTGTTACTTACTCTGTGGCATACAAGTTAGCCGTGGCTTTGATGATCATGTAGCAGAGCGTGAGGGCGCTGAGAAGGCCAAAACTGGCAATAATGAACCATTCTTCTGTTGACAAAGGAAATGGGAGGGAGTCACTCTCGACAGCAATTTCAGCAGCAAGGCCAACACATCACTCCCATGCCCAAAAGGCTTGAAGGGAACAAGAAGAAGGGGGGCGGCTTTTTGGGGCCACGCCACAGGGCTGAGATGACCGGCAAGATTGGAAAGCGGAGATTAGTAGAGTTACTTGGAGGAGAGAGAAAACAGGAGAATTAGCGGAAATTGACTGTACGAAGAGTGGACAAGAGCGTGAGACGAGTGCGAAGATCATAGAGTAGAGACAGCGCAGACAACACACATGGACGACAGTCGCTTTACTTAGTAGGCAACGGGTTATTCTAGTCGATAAAACAGGTGAAAACACATTAAAAGTTACATAATACATGAGAATCTCATTTCCAAATGCTAGATCCGAGTTGTACAATTTGATCCCATTGCAGGAGACCTCCCAACAGACCGCGTCACGCATCATGGTTCCTTTACTCGGCCACTGTTCACATCTGTGTCCGTGTGGACTCTTCATTGCAGATTTTGTTACATTTGACAGCAACGACGCATTACCCACATTACCGTGTAAGCCATGGAGATGTAGGAAGGACACAGAACCCATGATCAAAGTCAAGGGGGGTCCCATTGTTGGGTAGCAACAAATACCATGCAAGTTTTTTTTTTTTTTTTAGCAGAAGCTGTTTTTGTTCAAGTGGCAACAGGACACGTAGCCATATTAGTTGCCACTTCTGAATTATCTTCTTAGAGACAAATGATTGAGCAGCAATAAAGCAATTTCACATTGTTTTGAATTTCAGTTTGACACATTGTACTTCATGTAGTTGAAAAATGTTGGTGTTATGCCTTTTTTTTGCGTTTTTAAAAAAAAAAATAATTTGGTGTGTGCCAAAACCATGGCATAACAGTACTGCACAGGTTCAGAAAGCCACTGCCGCCCGTGCGGTACTATTACGTCCCACGTCAGGAAGGGGTTACCGTAATTTGGTGAAGCGGGGGAACGGTACTTTGAGTAGGATACAGCTTACTTACAAGAACACTTTTACTTATTTGCAGGCATAAATAGAGAAGAATATCCTAACACAATATCCTATTAAGGAAATAAAGCTGCAGTTCTGTTAGAAGCAAAATCTGAACAAGACCATGAGAAACATTACATAATACCTCTATGTTAAATGACTAAAGATCACAGAAATTGCTACAAAACATGTAGAATTGATAGAATTTTGTGGACAATGTTGGTAGAGGGATCCTAAAATGAAGCAAAACTTTGAAAAGGAATGTCATATTGTATTGCCCATCATCAAAGATTTGGATACCTAAAATGAGCGGGTCCTTTATTGCAGCCCATGTTCCTATGTAGTACGGACGGTAGCCCCAGCATGTGAAGTCATTGCAGCGGATTCTGTACATTACATACGGTACATTAACCCGGATATTTATGGTAAAATATTTCAAAATATGTCAAATTCAAAGCACATTAAAACAAATTCAACCTTTTGAGGGGATAACTTCCCCATTCTCACGTCCTCATCAGGGAGATCGACCTATGTTACATTACAGATGATAGAAGGTATTTTATGACATCGCTTATATACTGTCCTCAGATACCAATGACAAGTTTAAGAATGGATCAGCGCTGAGCATTACTTCCCTGTTATGTTTTGTGTGAATACAATATATTTTCATCATATGGAACGGAGATCACCCAAAAATTCTGAAGTATTCAATAATGTACCTTAGTGCCCTATGGCAGAACTTAGAACCACAATTCACTGCAACCATCTTCAGACACGAGTAATTACAAGACGCAGAAATCATATTGTTCGATCTTAACCAAGTCCTTCTTAGGATTCAGAGTTCTACTATCCCCATGTTTTTACCCCTTTCAGAGGCAATTTCACTGATCGACCACAGAGCGGATGCCCAGATATTTACATGAGCATAAGACAACTATATCACATAAACACGGACAATGGCGACAGAAGCCAGTTGTGACTTACTTGTGACAGCTATATTGATTTCCCCTGTCCTTGGAGTGATCTCTCCTTCGTGTGGGAGCTGTGATATTGCAGAAGATCGTAGGGATTCCAGAATAAGCGATCCCTCGTCCACTGGGTCACTCTGTGCGGTTCCTCTTGAACTTGGTTGACTCCTGGTGAGTCGCTCTACATCAAATGCTACATTATCACTGCATGGCACATTTGTCTGTAACAAAAAAAAAGAAAAAGTTTTTCTAAGTGTAATTGTTACAACTTCAAAGAAATTAGGGGTTAGCATTACAGCCTTGCAGCGCTGGGGACCTGGGTTCAAGTCCCAGGGTCAACATCTGCAAAGCGCTTGTATGTTCTCTCCATGTTTGCGTGGGTTTCCTCCCACACTCCAGAACATACTGGTAGGTGATTAGATTGTGCGCCCCATTAGGGACAGGGACTGATTTGGCAAACTCTGTGCAGCACTGCGTAATCTGTGTGCGCTATATAAATAAAGAATTATTATTACCCATAGTTAACAAAAAAAACCTAGAAAATTTATTCCTTGGCTTTTGTTTTTGGATAGTTAACTGTGTAGTAAAAATTTAGCAGTAACTTATTTGCAATACTTTTTACAGTTTTACTGTGTTTTTCTACTTTTAACAAAATTAATCCCCTCATTATTTGGAGATCTATTTTATTATTTTATTTACAAAGTATCTTTGAAGGTTGAAGAGCAGTTTTTACAGAAGACTAAAAGCAAAGCTGTCAAAAAAAAAAAAAAACTAACCCACACTAATTACATTTATCTTTGAAAACAACTAGTATACAGCAGTACAACTATCCCAATATTGTTCCTCTCCATGCCTGAAAAGTTCAACAGTCCATTCAGAAATTTGACTTGCTATCTATTCATAGTCATTTTCTTCCAGCTCAGCCGTGTCTTCAAGCTTTCCAACTAATGATGGGCTCTGCTTTCTCTTCTGCTGAATAAACTCGGCTCTGCTACATCGGTTACCCCTCCCTCAGGAATGAGAGAGAAGCTGGCTGTGTGGGACTGAATCGCTGAAGAGAAATCCCCTCCCGTGGGAATTCCCATCTACCATCACACAGACCCAGCTTTCTCTCATTCCTATGGGGAATGAGCTGGAGGCCTGGTTGTGGAGGAAGGACATGAATATGCTGGACTCGGCTCAAAGGAAAAACAATCATCTGACTCGCATGAGTCCATTTGCATAGATGGTGAGTGAACTTTATGAACGGACAGTGGAACATCTCAGCCATGGATTGATATGGAGGATAGTTATACTGCGGAATAATTGCAGTTTTACAAAGTTTTTCCTAGTTTTTGTGGGTTAGTTTAAATCGACAGGTTTCCTTTACAGGGGACTTCAAGGAATTTTTCAAAACCACTTGTGGCTTGAAAAGGGATTGCAAGAAAAAAAAAAGTGTATTAGCCCTGCCTGGCTCCCTTGTTGGCCAGTATTTTCAGTCTTTGGCCCTATACCTGGCCAAATGAGGGAGGGGGGCAGGGGTGTAACTACAGTGGTAAAAGCCATAGCAGCTGCTATGTGGTTGACTGTGTCAGGGGGCCCCATTATTCATCCTGACACACTAAAGAATGGAGGATGTGCACCGTTATATGCATATTATACTGCACATTGTACATCATAATATGTTTTTGCCATATATGTGATGTATATATGCTGCATAAGGATGTATGTCTGTTCTGTGTATATGCTGTATGTGTATATGGTGTGTATACTGTATGTGTGTAGATTTGCATATGGTACTGTGTGTGTATACACTCTATATGTGTGTGCATGAGTGTATGTACACAAGTATATAGATTTGTGTATGTATAGGAGTGTATAAATGTGTGTGATTGTAACTTGCATGTGTGAGTATACAAATATGTATATGTTTAAAGTGAACCTGACATAAGAAATTGACCTAATAAACGACTACCAATGTGTTTTTTTTCATCCCCCAGTTTGATGACAATATCCACAAAATGAACTTTGAAGTCAGATGTAAGTTGGTTGTATAAAGTCATGGTGGCGGAGAGCTCAGCACTGAAGTCAAGCTCTCCCTGCCCCTGAATGCCTTTTCCCCTGTGATTGACATCATAAACCAGATTACAGGAGACCTGTTTAGTGATGTCTCTGAATCCAGAACCATCAATTACAGTAAAGGGGGCATTCTGAGGTTGAGAGCTTGACTTCAGTGTTAAACTCTCAGCCTCCTTGACTTTATACAACCAAATTACATCTCACTACGAAGCTGATTTTCCTACATGATGCCACCGTGCTGAACCATAAAATAGACATGATCTAGAAGGTGTTTAGTTGCTTAATGACATACTGGTAGTGATATGTTAGATCAATTTCTGATGACCGATTCCCTTTAAGTGGGAATGGGGGCCCTATTCAAAAGACTGCTATGGGGCTCTGCCTCTCCTAGTTATACCCCTGCGGAGCGGCAGGGGAAGGTGATGCCAGGGGGTTTACAGGGGTATTGCTATGGCCAATACGTGGCCTCCTTAAACTCTGTGACGAGAAGGTTATGTTCAGTGGTGTGAGGAGACCACAGATTGCCATAAGCCGATCACATGACCCCCTGGAAGATGACGGAGACGTTAAAACCCGGACAACGCAGGTACCAAGAACCAGAAGCAAGAGCAAGGTAAGTTTGCCACCCCAGGAATTCTTGGAAAGCTCCTTTAAACATGTCATTGCTTCTATAATGGTATTTTTGTATTCCATAAGATTTCAACACCACAAAAGCAAAAACTCGGTAATTCTTGTCCATCATAAATCGGATATAGCCAGGAATCATTGTTGGTTGAGTAGCTTCTAATTCTCTGACTAGATTTTACTTGAATGTGAGGCATTTTTCAAGCTTTTATTTTATACTATAATTTTTAACAAATGAATTTGATTGTCACACAACACTTGTGTATCAGAACTTTGGGTCAATATATTGGCCATACAGGGAAATGGCCCTGGCACAAGAACATACAATGGGGCTGACATCGCGATTAGACTACCTATTATATGTGCTGCTGATCTTCCATGATGTGCCCCGTGTGCTACCTCAGTGTGGCGCTCAGGTATTAAGATATTCCTGCTGCCTTTCCTGGCTTTGATGTGTGTGAGATAGTTCTCTTATCCTCTGCAAAGCTCATCCAAGATGCTCTCGAAATAGAATTGCTTTTAGCAGAAGGACCTTATTCGGAGAAGAAGAAAAGACTGTGGAGTGGGCATTAGTACCTTCCTGCCATACGCACAACAGCCCGGGCCTGGCGCAGCTGTCTCAGCGAGAATGAAGATGGGGTTTGGATCACTGCTGCTTGTCATTTATGTGGATCCAGTGACCTGAATGAATGGATATAAGAAGTACCTATAGATGGATATGTGAATGGACCTATAGTGGGTACAGAAAGTATCCAGACCCCCTTAAATTTTTAACTCTGTTTCATTGCCAATTGGCAAGATCAAAAAAGTCATTTTTTTTTTCCTCGTTAATTTTCACTTCACCCCCATCTAGACAAATTAAAACACAAATGTAGATATTTTTGCTAATGTATCGATACAGAAAAAGTGAAATATCCTATGGTGAGTATTGAGTAGAAGAAGCTTTGGAGTTAGTACAGCCATGAGTCTTCTTCCATTTAAGATTACAGAGGCCATTGTGCTCTTAGAAACCTTGAGTGCTGCAGAAATTCTTTGTAACCTTGGCCAGATCTCTGCCTTGCCACAATTGCACTTGCCTTCTATTGACAGGTGTGTGCCTTTCCTAATAAAGTCCAATCAGATTAATTAAACACTGTTGGACACCAATGAAGGAGTAGAACCATCTCAAGGAAATGGACAGCATGTGAGTTAAATATGAGCGTAACAGCAAAAGGTTTGAATACTTATGAACATGTGATATTTCAGTCTACATTTCTGATTTTTTTTCTGTCAATCTACTTGCTATTTTAGGAAATAATTACCAATGATGTGGGATTATTAACATTTTTTTTTTTTTATGATGGATGAATAAATACATATATGAAATGAATAAAATTCACATCAGTGGCCCAAAAACATACCCAGTGCCAACTACAGAGGGGAAAAACTTTATAGACAGTATCTGTAACAGTATCTCGGAGTTCCCTAGGATAACAGTGCCCAGCAGAAGACGTGACTACTATAGAGCACACAGGACAGCATGTTTTAAAGACTAGGAAAACCTGAAAATCAGCTTCTGTTTTTGACATGGCTATGGAAAGCTATTCAAAGGCAGAACACAGGATCTGCCAGTCTCTGGAGAAGGGAACTGCCTGAGGCAAACACTGTAAAGTAACATGCCCAAGGTCACCGGGAGAGAAGACAGCGGAATTCATATTGAGTCGCAATGATTGAAGTCTGCTCCGACTCGTTCAGTCACGTATGTGCTGCTGCTCCTCTATGTGAGCGGGGTTTATATAGAAGACTACCTAGAAGGATTTACCATTCAGAATTGGAGAAAAGCCTGGGATATATCATTTAGGAGTCAAAATGTTGGCAATAGTTGTTGTATTCCTAGATATGGAACAGATCGGAATAGAAGGGCTGAGTACTCCCCCCTCCCTTTTTTTCCAAAGTCTCTTTATTAAATTCAATCAAATTTCCATTAAAACATATCATTGTTTACAAACATATTAGTAATCCATTTCATAGTCCCAGTGTCATTGTTCAGAAATCTTTACATGCAATTAAACACGTCATATACAGCAAGCAAGTTAAATAACCTTTCACGTATGAACTGAGTACTTAATTATGGTCATTACGTAACTGTAATTGGCCACCATGCTGTATAATACTTCACTGCTGCAAAAATAAATTAAAAGAGAACCTGTCACCAGGAATGTTATTGTTAGCTGGTGACAGGTTCTATTAGCCTGTACTATGCAGATAGTAAATATTCCTTTGCTAGCTTTCTGAATACTGACCCTACTTTATAAAACTTTATTTCACATGACCTAATTTCTTGCCAGCAGGATGTAGCGAGTCCCCGGCTAGGGGGCAGCTACAGCCTGTGTCTCAGTCTCCTCTACATTCATCCAGCTCATTAAAAAAAAAGGTGCAAGACAAATGAATCCTGTAAGTTTCCGATTTTTGATGCTAGATGATAAATTTGACACCTTAGGGTACATTCAGACAGCAGTTATGGAGAAAGTGCTCTGGACGCATGATTTGCTCCGGGTCACGGTGCAGCGAGTGTAGAGCTGGGCGGCCGGGTCCTATATATATATTTGGTAGATTTTAAGCGGCTCGTCTTCCTATGGAGGGAGGAGGGGTGAAGAGTGCTCAACCCCCCTCCCCCCTGCACTCACCTGGGATCTGGTCCAGACAAGCACATGGCCATCTGAATGAGCTCTTAGTTTGGGTGAAGAGCCCTTAAAACCCCTCCCGCCCCAAATGAGCAAGTTTATCCTTTTCACAGATTCAGTGTCGGAAAGTCACAGATGAGATCCATGAAAAGGTCTATTCCTTGCACTGGATGCTTGGAAAATATTAGAAATCTCATCCCACAAGTCTGTAAGGGATGCTCAGTACTCATTATAGAGAATCTAAGGAGCCGGGGTAACAGCCGGGTTGGGTAAATGTATATAGTCAATCCAGGGTTGCCAATGTTTAGAAAACTGCATTTGAGTCTTGCATTTGTCCCATGCTAAAACTCTTTTAATGGAAATCTACCATTAGTTTTTATGCATTGTAAACCAAACATACCTTGAGAAAGCTGTAGCTACACTGATGCAGAAACATATCTTGTTTACGCCCTGATCCGATTTGCGCAAAATAAAAAATTGTAAAATTTAGGACCATGGGAAAGCTGGGTGCTTCTGGCTGCAGGATATAAACACATTACATGAAGAGAACTGAACTTTCTAGACAGGACTAATCAACCTGAGCTTGATGACACAACAGTTGGGCGATGGTGCAGTGATTGATTACTTCTGCCTGTCAACATAGTGAATACACCGTTCTCTGAAGCAGTGCATAATTAGGGGAAGAGGAGAAGCGCTGGGCAGCATCAGGAGCGAGCGAGTGTTTAGATTTCTGCCTAGGAAAAGAGGATATCAATTTTACATTCTGTATCAATCCATCCAATTCCCTGACAAGCCTGTATGGAGTTGCAAGGACTTGGTGCTGCTGGACAATGGTGCTGCTGGACAATACAAAGGTGAGGAGGGGCCACACATAATGAATGGGAGGTGAGGAGGGGCCGCATATAATGAATAAGAGGTGAGGAGGGGCCACACATAATGAATAAGAGGTGAGGAGGGGCCGCATATATTGAATAAGAGGTGAGGAGGGGCCACACCTAATGAATGGTAGGTGAGGAGGGGCAGCATATAATGAATGGGAGGTGAGGAGGGGCCGCATATAATGAATGGGAGGTGAGGAGGGGCCACATATAATGAATGGGAGGTGAGGAGGTGGCCACAAATAATGAATGGGGGTGAGGAAGGGCCGCATATAATGAATGGGAGGTGAGGAGGGGCGGCATATAATGAATGGGGGTGAGGAGGGGCTGCATATAATGAATAAGAGGTGAGGAGGTGGCCACATATAATGAATGGGGGTGAGGAAGCGGGACGCATTTAGTGAATGGGAGGCGAGGAGGGGGCTGCATAAAATCCATTGGGGGAGGGGGGTTGCATATAACCAATATAAAGGTGTTGAGGGGGGCCTGGGCTGCATATAATTAATCCATGGGAGAATGGCGGCTTCATATAATCCATGGATCGAGGAGGCTGTATATAATGAATTATGCTGCTACGTGAGTTTACTGCAAAAGGGGCCCACTGAGGCACTGTCACCCAGGGGCCCACTGAAACCTGGAAACGACCCTGTCCGTACGTTTAACAGGCCTTGGACTTCAGACATTGACTCAATCAACTTTAATCTATTGCCACTTCTCTCCAGATGTCGTACAAGAAGGGGGGTGAGAAGGCCTCTAGCCTGGCTTTTTACTCTTCTAGGCACATGTAAATGCTAATCTTTGCAGGAAACAACTTGTCCTCTTGCCTCTTATGAAGAAGTGCTGCATAATTTTCCTCTTAAGCACTATGTCTCAACAGGTCTCAGGAGCACTTCAAGACACTGAAGGGCCTTTGCGGCTCGGTCTGTGCTAATGTCAGGTCTCTCCTCTGTGTCCGGCTCAACCTGTTTACTTCTTCTCAAGCTTCATTAGTCAGATCAACGTTCACAGCTTTGCCTAATGGCCCCATGGCAGTCAGGAAGAAAACGTGGAATGTCAGACCTGTCCTGGATTATGTAATGTGAAGTGGAAATGTTGCTATGCCAACAAATGGACTTGTGTGTATATAATATATATTTATATATACACTGCTCTATACAGAACTCCATACAACAGCTGACCAATGTATACCAGGTGGAACATTATCCGGGACGTAGGATCAGTTTGTCGCCTTATCGTGTCTTAACCTTTACCGATTCAGCGCTCAACCACTCCCACCTCCACCTTACCGGAACGGGACACAAACATTCCCCTGTTGGGGAGTCCGGCACTCTTGCTAGCGGTTTCCCACCACTTCTGGAAGAGATGGAAGAATAACACTCATAGGTCCCAACACAAAAGGCCTCCCAGAATAGCTGATCGGAGCCTGGGTGTTGGATCCCCTATGGATTATACTAGGGAGAGCACATTAGTATCAAAGCCAGCCAGGCTAATCGAAAACCCTTGGTGCTTTGGTACTAATGGGGTTGGTAGATGCTCCTGGAATCATCCAAACCCTGATCCACCTATCAATCCATCCATGTCTACATTCTCCTAGAGACCACAAGATAATGTAGGGATCATAGATCCTATACATATATTACAGTAGATGTCCAACTATTTTGAGCATCAAATCTACTATAGAATGAGAACTCCGTTTGACCAAGACTATGTTTCCTCCACCGCCCAGTCACGAGGGAGGCAGACGTCAGGTTTCTTCCACACCTCACAGTTCCTTGTGCTTATCCAACAACGGAAATTTTCTCTGAGTTCAATTGAGGACTTTACATAGAAGAGGAACTTTGTTTATAAGGTGATTCTGAATTAGTGTTCGTGTGTCTACAGACACAGCAGATCAAACTTAGAGAACAACACACAACTTCCTAAGTCATTGTGTAGTTCTATGTCAACATATCCCAACATATGTAAAATAACAGTATTTTTAGGTTACTTCATACATTGTATATGTTCTAAAGCACAGAATAAAAATGTAAATGAAATACCGTACATACTGGAGTATAAGCCGACTCGAGTATAAGCCACAGCTCCTACTTTTACCACAAAAAACTGGGAAAACCTATTGACCAGAATATAAGCCTAAGGTGGAAAATGCAATAGTCACAGCTTCCCCCCAGTATATAGCCAGCCAGCATTCCCCCATTATATAGCCAGCCAGCATTCCCCCAGTATATAGCCAACTCCATAATATAGTGAGCCCCCTGCCCCTGGATAGAGCCAGCCCCCTGCCCCTGGATAGAGCCAGCCCCCTGCCCCTGTAAAGGCAAGTATTGATTGTTTTTTGATTCAAGTATAAGCACATTTTTGTGCTGAAAAACTCTAAATACGGTAATTGTAAAATACACTGATTCAGGGTGCATTCACACATGGCAGTAATGTATGTGTTTTCAAAGGCATCAGAACCGCTGAGAAGAGGAGATTTGCCTGATTACATAGCTGTTAACATTGCATTTACAAAACACATACATTAAGGCATGGGCATTTCATTAGTGAGGGGTGGCGGCATGGGGCATTTCATTAGTAAGAGGAGGCTGCATGGATAATTTCATTAGTGAGGGGAGGCTGCATGGGGAATTTCATAAGTGAGGGGAGGTTGTTTGTGGAATTTAATTGGTGAGGGGAGGCCACCGGTCATTTCATTAGCGAGGGGAGGCCACCGGTCCATTTCCATTAGCGAGGGGAGGCCACCGGTCATTTCATTAATGAGGGGAGGCCACCGGTCATTTCATTAATGAGGGGAGGCCACTGGTTATTTCATTAGTGAGGGGAAGCCACCGGTCATTTCATTAGTGAGGGGAGGCCACCGGTCATTTCATTAGTGAGGGGAGGCCCACGGTCATTTCATTAGTGAGGGGAGGCTGCTTGGCATTTTATTACTGGGGGAGGCTGCTGGGTATTTTGTTACTGGAGGATGGAAGCTGGGCGTTTTATTACCGGGGGAGGTGGCATGGGGCATTTCATTACTAGAGGGGTTGCTGCATGGATCATGGGAGGCTGTGACCATTCTACCAAGTCAACAAGTTTTCCCAGTTTTATGGTGTAAAATTAGGTGCCTCGGCTTATACTGGTGTATATACGGTAAATACCCTATAAACAGAGTACAAGTAACTAAAAACATACAAAATGTCTTCACAGAAAGATGAGAAAGTTCAGCGACTCTACAGGAAGGAAACAACCTACATATTTACAATCGCCTGGCAGCGGTTTCTGATGCATTTTCAGAAAGTTTCTGTATCTTGTGATGGTGGTTGTGATAAAAGTGTTTAAGACGCATAGAAATTTGCCGTTTGCAGATGAACCTATATTTTCTACCATCATACAGGCAGACTGTATATGGGATGTGAGCAACCAATGTTACCTTTTTAACAATGACAATAGATTCTAGTGTTTAGGTCACTCAGTAGTGACAACTGCAATGATAAAAGTGTCAGATAGCTGCGATAAAGCACTAAGAATAGGTTGTTCAACTTTAATTGTGTTCCTGCAAAAATTAGGAATTTATTAGTTATTAGAAATAGAAAAAAATCTGAGTACTCACCACTATTCCTAAGGCCTTTAAAATGTTTAACTTGCACATAGGACAGGTGCAGTGCTCGCTGAGCCACGGGTCCACGCACACCTTGTGGAATACATGTCTAGGAAAGAAATTTTACAGTTTACTTTATAAAACCTGATAAAACCCCAGGTTATAAAACGCCCAACCCCAGGTCAACAGGATGGTCCTTCTTCAGGCTTCATTCCCCATCCTCATAAGTTCCCAGAACACTTTAACAGTTTTCATGCATTTCATTGATAATAAAACAAATAAATTTCTGTTATTTGAGCTGAAATTCATTAGTAAGCTGCGGTGGGTTTTAACACTCCGTGGCTTGTACACCTAATTTGGGATGCACTAGAAAGGAATAAAGTAGAGTTTTCACATGATTATACAGATTTTCCGGGTTGTAGCTATTACAGTATTGCAGTAACCCAGTATGGCCACTACCCAGTGTATGGTGTTGGGTTTCAGTTCTGTGGTCCATGTGGTTTAGTGCTTGAGGCCTATAGATCAGAAATCACTGAGGTCATAAATATCTATACCCCACAAAAAGATGGGAATACTGTAGATTGTTAGGGAGAAATCTTCTTACAAATCCAAAAGAAGAACTTGATTGGCACTCACCAACTCCATTAAAATTTTTTAGCTTTATTCATCCAAGATGAGACAATACAAAGGTACAAGGATAAGGTGCAAAACGGATGTCAATCTGACGCGTTTCAGACACTAAGGTCCTTAATTATAGATATCCCTGAATGTTTGAGAACGGTCTAATAAGCTAGGCTACCCGGAAGTGGACATTTCCACACAGGTGCCGGGCGATTAGTGCGTCTCAAAACTATCGTGTTCAGGGTTCAACAAGAGATACAATAAACATACAGGAAAACAAAAAAATGTGAAAAATATATAAATAAATATACAAACAAATTCATATAAAAACATATTAATAGTTTAAGATCAAATCATTTCTAACATTGAGACCTTTAGGGTAAATGCTGTCTCTTATCAAGTTCCAGTAAATTCCCCCCAATTAGGAAATTTATCAATTGTAATACACGCAATGTGATTTACTGTATAACCTGCAATGCATGCAATGTGGATTATGTAGGTTGCACTAGCCGAAGTCTTAAAGAGAGAATCCGAGAACATCTCAATGGGGTTAACCCAGACGCTAGAAACCCTTCCAATGCTGCCAGACATTTTTCCATTCAACATCATGGAGACCTTGCTAGTTTTTCTTTTAGCGGCATTGAAAGGGTCAAGCCTAACAAAAGGGGAGGTAATCTAAGAAGAAAGCTGCTAAACCAAGAAGGATACTGGATCTTGATAAGAGACAGCATTTACCCTAAAGGTCTCAATGTTAGAAATGATTTGATCTTAAACTATTAATATGTTTTTATATGAACTTGTTTGTATATATTTATATATTTTTTCACATTTTTTTGTTTTCCTGTATGTTTATTGTATCTCTTGTTGAACCCTGAACACGATAGTTTTGAGACGCACTAATCGCCCGGCACCTGTGTGGAAATGTCCACTTCCGGGTAGCCTAGCTTATTAGACCGTTCTCAAACATTCAGGGATATCTATAATTAAGGACCTTAGTGTCTGAAACGCGTCAGATTGACATCCGTTTTGCACCTTATCCTTGTACCTTTGTATTGTCTCATCTTGGATGAATAAAGCTGAAACATTTTTCATGGAGTTGGTGAGTGCCAATCAAGTTCTTCTTTTGGATTTGCATTTGCTTGTGAAAGTGGAAGACTCTTTCCTGGATTGAGCACCTGGTGGTGAGCGCACCTGTTCTGTTCCTTTGCATTTCTACAGAAATCTTCTTACAGTGGTTCTTAAAAGGGAACCAGTCAGGAGTGATTTGGGACGCTAAACCAACTGCAAGTCCTTATGCACCGGGGGGATTATTGTCTCAACATTCCCCAAGAACATCTCAGTCTGTGGCCACTGTAAAAGAACCAGAAATTTTATACTTACTTAGGCTACATGCACACGTTGTATGCCCGCTGTACCGTAGTATGGCGGGCATACATAGGTGCTGCGGAGAGGAGCAGGGGAGGAGCGCAGCTCACCCTCGTCCCTCTCCATAGGACTATACAGCGCACGGCGCCATATCACGTAGAAAGATAGGACATGTCCTATCTTTCTACGGGCTACGGACCGGTACGATGCCGCATGTGTGCTGCACCGTACCGCTCCCGTACAGGGCCATGAGCCCATAGAAGTGTATGGGGACGTATATCGGCTGTATATACGTCTGCCGTATATATACATCCCCCATACATGTGTGTGAATGTAGCCTTAGAGAAGAGTTCAATAAGGCTCCTGGTACCTGTGTGTTGTATCAATGAAGCCAACGTAGTACAGGCCTAATAGACACGCACAGTAACGTCGGCTTCACTGAATCAAGGCAAGGCAAAGGCAGAGACATTTTTAATCGCAGACCAGGATAAAAATAATATGAGGCAATTTTGAAAACTTAAGCTGCAACCGCTAAGGCCTTGTGGGTGGTTTATTGCACCAAACTCCTCTAACAAGTTACCCATCTGTGATAAGAATAGCACAGAGCACAAACAACAACTGTTTCATCAGATAATTTTTCATTTTTTCTTATACTTAGTGTGCCTGTATCCGGAGAAGCGGTGACGTAGGAGACCTTTACATTGTTAAAAACAAAACTTTTCATACTGAGAAATAATGATTGTTGTCCTACGCCTTCCAAGCCCGGAGAAGCCGAGGAGTTGGAGGCTACGCGGAGACTAATAGAAACCTCGATGAGACAAAGCTGACATTTTGCCATTTACTGGATGCACCGATCCACCTCCCTTTTATTTCACCGAGTTCATAATCGGGAGATCTATAAATGGCTTTCAGACATAATGACTTTTAGATATTATCGACTGAGTTTGCGACCGAGCTCTGCTTCCCATTCACTGCCCAGCGCTTTGTCTCTCTAAATAGTCTCTGATAAAGACCCTTCTAGAACAGTGTGCTAAATCGTACAAAACCACTTTCTTTGTGAGAGACGAGATTAACTCAGCTTGTTGTCCACTCTGTTATGGATTTGGCTGTTCCCTTTTAACTTGCCTGCCAAAAGGAGTTGGACTTGGGTCGTGGGAAAGTTCCTTGCCTGACTAGACCCAACGTCTTCTACCAAAAATCGGTGAAGTTTCTAAAAGCACCAATAAAAACTTTCGCGCATATGAGAACCTGACAAAATAGTCCAATATTTCATACTTTTGACTGAATTTACTGCTTAATTTTTGTTTTAAAGCAAACCTGTCACCAGGAATGTCATTTTTAGCTGGTGACAGGTTCCAATATCCTATTCGATGCCGATTTTTACGAAGACATTTGTCAGCATTCTGAATCATTTCAGTAGTTTATATAAGGTTAATTCACATGATCTGGCTCCCTGCCAGCATCATGTGGTGAGTCCCAGGGAAGAGGGAAGCTGCAGCCTGTGTGTGCCTGTGTCAGTCTTCTCTCCTCCACAGTCATCCAGCTCCCTCCCCTTTTCCTGTCATGCACAATGAGGCGGCAGGGGAGAGGGATGGTTTTGAGGAGAGGAAGAATACATGAGGAGACAAAGGCACACACTAGCTGCAGCTGCCCCTCTCCTGGGAATCACCACACACTGCTGGCAAGGAATCAGCTTATGTGCATTAAACTTATATAAAGTACTGAAATGATTCAGAATGCTAACAAAGGCTTATTTATATTGTTCTATAAGAACCTGTCATCAGCTAAAAACGCCATTCCTGGTGACAGGTTTGCTTTAAGCCTCCAAGATCTTTTATTCATAGGTTGAAAACGAACAGCTGAAATATTTTGTTAAGTACCTGGCCTAAGGGTACTATCGCGTTTCATAGACTCCTTCTAGAAGCATGCTGATATTGTAGCCAGTGTGGATGCGATTCAGGAATATGCGGCAGTACGGCTCATGCTCTCTGCAGTAATGATTTTATGTCTGCTTCTATTAAATTATCCGTGGATGCTAAAGCTCTGAGACACCGGCTCTGCTGATAGGGATGTCAGTGATAAATGCAGTGTCTGGGAGTTTCTATCATTTCCTCCGGCCTCGGAGCCTGGTACCCAGTAATTACCAGCGTCCACCCTCCATCCTTAATTGTTCCCTTTCTTTTCTGTAGAAGCTGATCACAGTGATCATTGTACGCTCGGTGGTGTAGCTCTGCAGGGACCGTCGGCTGGTCTGGAATTACTGACTGTGGGGCTGATGAGGTTTTGTCGGAAATATGTATTCGGAAGCCAAGTTAGCTGCCGGATCTGGAGAGAATGTTCTACGTCCCGGCTCTTAGTATCGTTCCACAATCTGTCATGACGTATTTTTGAGACAATAGGGGAAAAACATAGACTGCGGGCTTCTCCAGAGCAGATCTTAAAGATGGCCGGTCAATTTCATTCACACAAAGGGAGGAAAAGACAAGATTTCTTAAGTGAGGCGGGATTCATCTCCACTCGAGCAAGTGAAAGGGTAGATAATTGCTGTAAAGAAAGGTAGTGGGTGCGGGCGCGGGGATCACTTGTCTCATGTATTCTCATTAAGTATGACGACCTGTAAGTTTTATATACACTGATCTTTTTTTTTATGTATCCTGGTGTTTCAGCAATTTTTGTTCTGCAGAAGAAATTGCCATCTAGATCCCCGTCGTGCTTATAAGATGAAGAGCCTTTCCACAGCCAATTCTTATTTTCAGCTAAAACTAGCCACAGAGGAGATAAGCTATCAGCGGTCAGTCTGGGATTTATTAAGCTATTGAGGTGGACACCACCTTTAAGAGAATTCATACAACGCTTCTTAGTTAGATCTTAATTTTTGACAAGATTTACTGGTTGCATTGCCTGGGCCCCATGCCAAGCTTCTTTAGGCAGATTGAAATCAACTTGCCATCTCCTGACCAAGTTTTAGAGAAAGTGAGTGTCACTGCATCTGAGAACTTGATCTGAAGCTGAGCAAGAAGCAGAGTAAATCCTGACTGGTGTCCTAGGAGAGAGAGCGAGAGTCCTGATAACTGGGCCCACACAGCGATTGCCACTAATAGTCCTGATGACCACAGTCACGCTGCCTGGATCTATGAGTAAATGTCCCTTGTTCATCATGATGGATTTTGATGGCAGGTTTTCCTTAAAACACTTGCCATTGCTAGACAATTTAGCTTAGATCTCGAATCAGCCTCTTAAATATATACTCGAGTATAAGCCTAGTTTTTCAGCACAAAAAATGTGCTGAAAACCCAAGCTCGGCTTATACTCGAGTAAAAAAAATATAGGTTTTTACCAGGTTTTTGTGGTAAAATTAGGGGCCTCAGCTTATACATGGGTTGGCTTATACTCGAGTGTATACGGTAATTATAGAATACCCTAATATTTTATGTGAAATACACGTTTGAAGTCACGGAGACGTATGAAGACGTTAGCTACACTGTTTTGTAGGTGTGCATATAACAGGTGATGACAGGAAGAAAAGATCCGGCGACTGTCACCTCTGTACAGGAACTTTTCCTTCTGTCATCAGCCCTTCTCCCCCCCCCCCCCCCCCCCAAACAGGAAATATATATGCCCCCTGATTGACGTTTAGTAAATATATATATATAAACATACATACACACACACATATATATATATATATGTATATGTGTGTGTAATATATGTGTGTGTGTGTGTGTGTAATATATGGTATATATACTCGAGTATAAGCCTAGTTTTTCAGCACAAAAAAAAAATGTGCTGAAACCCCAAACTTATACTCGAGTAAAAAAAATATAAATTTTACCAGGTTTTGTGGTAAAATTAGGGGCCTCGGCTTATACTTCGGTCAGCTTATACCAGAGTATATATACGGTATATTATATACAAACACATATATATAGTTTGACCGGTAAGTGAGAACATGAGCAGAAGTACATTACACCCTGCACCACATGAGAACATTTGTAGACTCGGTGACTCATCCGTCTGCTGGCATCCGGCTTGTAGATCATTTTTGTCTACTTGTTCTGGTGAATATGTGAAAATATGTAGACGCTGCCGTAAACTGCATGTATGAGCTCTGAATATCCTTTATTTTTAGGATGTGTTGAGAACGTGTTGTACATCTCTGGCTTTACTTACGTCAGACTTTTCGCCACAAGCATAATTTTTATCCTTTTTTTTTATAGTGCCGCAAGATTTTTCGGATGACATGTACCGTATGACTGTAGGAGTTTTCGGGAAAGGGCAGTAAATGTTGGTAAGGTGGACGTGACAGGCCAGGTTACTCCGTGTACTCACTTGCAGGGCAGCACTCGCACAATGTCGTTCTGCTTGTAGCTCTCAATACACACAGCGCAGTGGTCGAAATCTGGATCGGTTTCCTGCATGAGACAGAACAGACAACGTGTTAGACAGGAGCAGGTCTCAAATAACAAAACACAGATGAACAATACCTAAATGCCACATCCCGCACAATGCTCTATTATTTCCAGGCATTACATAGTTAACAATAGAAAAAAAATCCATGGACAATTGTCTTTTTTATGTATTAAAACCAAAAACCGCACCATATACATTATTTCCAATCTAGTTTTATTTTCCTAGGTAGTATTTTCCTACTTTCGGTCTGTGATTATGGTGGCGGCCATCTTGCCTGACATTCTCCTTTGCTCTGGTGACAGCATTGAGGGATATGCTTTACAGTGTTATCTATATAGAGGGGGAGGAGATAAGCTGTGACATCATCTATCGTCAGTAGTGATGTAATGATGGGTCAGTGTTATCTATAAAGAGGTCATTGTACAGGGAGGGGGGAGGGGATAAGCTGTGACATCTATCGTCAGTAGTGATGTAATGATGTGTCAGTTATCTATAAAGAGGTCATTGTACAGGGAGGGGGAGGGGATAAGCTGTGACATCATCTATTGTCAGTAGTGATGTAATGATGAGTCAGTGATATCTATATAGAGGTCATTGTACAGGGAGGGGGGAGGAGTCAGCCTGTGTGACATCATCTATTGTCAGTAGTGATGTAATGATAGGTGTTATTATATAAGGTAGGTATGTGTAGGGGAGGAGTGAGCTGTGACATCATCTATTGTCAGTAGTGATGTAATGATGGGTCAGTGTTATCTTATAGAGGTCATTGTACAGGGGGAGGGGAGGGATAAGTGTGACATTATCTATTGTCAGTGATGTAATGATGGTCAGTGTTATCTATTAGAGGTCATTGTACAGGGAGGGGGGCGATAGTGCTGAATCTATGTCAGTAGTGATGTAATGATGGGTCAGTGTTATCTATATAGAGGTCATTGTACAGGGAGGGGGGAGGAGATCAGCTGTGACATCATCTATTGTCAGTAGTGATGTAATGATAGGTGTTATCTATATATAGGTCATTGTACTGGAGGGGGAGGAGATGAGCTGTGACATCATCTATTGTCAGTAGTGATGTAATGATGGGTCAGTGTTATCTATATAGAGGTCATTGTACAGGGAGGGGGAGGAGATAAGCTGTGACATTATCTATTGTCAGTAGTGATGTAATGATGGGTCAGTGTTATCTATATAGAGGTCATTGTACAGGGAGCGGGAGGAGATAAGTTGTGACATCATCTATTGTCAGTAGTGATGTAATGGTTTATTCTATAAAAAGGTGCTATCTAATGGCGGATAGAGGTAATTATAGTTCAAATGTAAGTAACCTTGAAATCTTGCAGAAAGTATTACACACAATAGGCATTCTTAAAGGGGTTTCCCACTAAGCAATCATTTCCCTAACTAAGTCATTGAGATCTTCAGCGGATCTGATACTAAACAATATATTTATAGATTGCAGCAGCGAGCACTAGGGGATATGAATAAAGCTTTGTGGAGCTGTAGAGATGCAGTGAGTTATGTCAGTGGTAAGGGATGCAGGGAGAATAATCTTTATATCTTCATATCCTGCTCTAGGCAGATGCTTCTGTGCATGCCCGGTTTAGTCTTTGTATGCTAACTAAAAGCTCTCCAATAAAATTAGGTGGCGTTATCGACAAATGTGAAGTACAAAGGCAAGGGCATCGGAAACCACTGCAGGAACTGAATTAGTAGGCGGTCAATACTCCATGTGGGATCCTCTGATGGGGCTGTAGTGATGAATGATGGGAGTTTGCTGCACTTTCCCTCCGTCGAGTGACTAGAAGGTTATGTTATGCTCAATTATTCTTTAATACTTGCTTACTTTAATAATGTTCTGAGATGGGGTATGAGTGCTTCATGTTATACTCCATGTCATCAGACCTTAATGGACAACCCCTTTAAAGTATGTCAGTTTTAGCTTTTGACAGGTTCCAATAGCCTATGCTATGCAGATTGTAAAAATGTCTTTGTCAGTATTCTGAATCGTTTTAGTACTTTATAAAACTTTATTTCACATTACCTGGCTCCCTACTAGAAACAGGTGGCAAGTCCTGGAAGGAGGGGGGTGGAAGGAGGGGGCAGAAGCCTGTGTGCCTGTGTTTCAGTCTCCTCACCCCCACACTCATCAGCTCCTACCCCACTTCTAGTTATGTTCATTGAGGAGGCAGGGGGACAGAGAGAAAACTTAGACAAAGCCTCCCTCCACCTTCGGACTCACCACATGCCCTGGCAAGGAGCCAGGTAATGTGAAATAGAGTTTTATAAAGTAGTGTCAGTATTCAGAATGCTGACAAAGTCAATTTCATAAGCAGTACAGCATAGGCTTTTGGAACCTGTCATCAGCTAAAAATGACATCCTTCGCTTTAATCATGCAGCTTATGTAATAAACTCAGAGTAATGTTTCATAATAGCTATACATGGATAAAAAGAAACCCTGTGTTGTGATTTTTTACGACATGACTGACACCTCGTTACCTTCTAGTTTGACTTCAGAACAGCAACATCTAAAGACATTGACCACAATAAAATCAATAGTTGCCATTAGTGTTAATGTATCTAGGGTCAGAGCAAAACATGAACCGTTCACCGTAATCATCCAATTAGAAGAGCTTCAGGCTGAGAAAGACCCAATTATGATGAAAAATATGGAATTTAGGCCAAATGTGTGTTGTTTTCTGTCTTGAATGTCCTTTCAACATTGAGTCAAAAAACTGATTGACCAATGCTACTCAATTTACACCTCCAGTGAGCAAGACTGTTCCCTGATCAGCTATGATCGAGAGTGACACTATGGATCTTACCTGCTGGTTACTTCACATAACAGGTTTGCGCACAGATTAATAAAATCTGTGTTAAAATTCATCTGCCATTGATTTTAATGGGAGGCCATCAGTTCTATATAACGTGGGTAGATTCTTAGTTTTGGAAAAAAATCTTATGTTCACGCACCTAAGATGTACTCCCAATCCGTAAAAACATTGTTCTAGGAGAGTATGAATGGGTTGGTCTACTGAAATGGTGGAACATTAAATGTACCTCAATCGTGATGAACTTTGGGTCTCTGCAACTCGACCTCTACCAGTTACTTATGACCTTTCTTGTAGACAGGTGAACATTTTATAATGGAAAATGATCTATGATGGCCGTATACACTAACCAACTTTCTCACATCTTTCCGGCAATGTCTTATATAGTGTCGGAACCAAGTACTGGCGATTATGCCAAATCATTCTCCCCCACCCCAACATCTACTGCCAGAAGGAAGTTGAGTATACAGTATGTTAGCCTTCACTTCCTAAAATGGAAACTAAAAATGGAAGGCCTTCTGTTCAACTTGAGTTTCTCACAGACTTCGGTGCATGGAAGGCTACCTTATGTTGCCTAGAATTGAATTTGCGGGAGTGAGGTGTGAATCAGTCTATGTCTTCATGCACACAGACGCGTGCTTTCCTCCGGCGAGAAACCGGAGCGAAGCACATGGCAGGGTGGAGAAGAAGAACCGTAAGCCCTTATCAACCCTCCCCTCTCCGTAAGTTACTAAGCAGAAGACATGTTGACCGAGTGATAGACCTCCATGGGGGCCGTCATCTGGCCACACTTTATATGAACAGATCACGGCCCCCAATACGTTTGTGGACATTGGACCTTAGACCTTATTGTTTACAACTGATTTAGGTGGGCAGCGGTCTAATTTCTCACCACCAATGTGTTGCTTTTCAGTGGTCAGGGCATGCTAGGAGTAGTAGTAGTTGTGGGGCATCTAGACAATCACATGTTAAGGAATTAAAGGAAACCTACCATCACGAATCTACCTAATAGGTAGGCATTAATGGTAGTATTATTCAAATTAGCGGCAGAGCTAATGGGACATGGAGTCATCTCACTGCGAAATAAAGGCTACTCAAGTACCCAACAGCATTGAGTCGATGCCGCCTACCGTTCTTCAGTACGCCTCCCCTGCAGCTGCACGTACTTGTCTACAAAGCTGGACTGTTGTGCATGCGCTGTAGTTCCGGCTTCGCAGCAGAGGCCACACAAGGCCACACAAAGCTACGAAGCCAAAGCTATTGCACATGCACAGGAGTCCAGCTACATAGTCAAGTGCATGAAACTGCAAGGGAAGGGTGCTGAAGACTTAACAGTAGGCGGCATCAACTCAAGGCTCTTGGGGCGTGCAGTAGCCTTTACGCCCACTTCACGGGGAAACTAATCCAAGACCCAGGAGCCTCTCATACTAATTTGTATAATACCAAGATAAGGTTTTTAACCAACTATACTGAATTAATGGATCATAAAAAAATACTTTTGGGAAGACTATTTGAGCATCCACCTACCATAGGATTTACCTCATTAGGTAGATCCGCGATGGTAGGTTTCCTTTAAGGATGTAAACGCCCATAGTAATTGTGCTTATAAGACAACTACACACTGACTTTAACCAGGACAGAAAATCTTGTTTTTTTTAAGGCATGAGTAAAGGAGGAAAAAATTTGTTTACATAAATCCAGACGTAAGAGGTTTTTAATTCTTGGTTGCATAATCTTTTCCGAACATCACATTTTTTTAGGACTACATGAAAGGCAAACAATTTCCAGATGTCCCTCCCGCCAGTGCTTACAAGATAACGGTTTCATATGGCGACGTCTTAAAGAGAAAAATTGCCCTGTAAAATATAAATTTTAAGGATCACTATAGGATGTGTATCCAAATTATTCTCACATCCATCCACAATAAAGTGAAGGTCAATGTGGCCGCTGTGGTATGGACATTGGATTTCATGCTGCACGTGTCAGTGCAAGGGATCAAAAATAGTGCAAAACTATTTGAAGAATCCAATCCACATGCGGATCTACTTTCTCAAAAAAACTGTTTAGTATTTTGGATCAATATTATCTTAATGCCCTTCGAGCACTTACACATAGAACAACTCATGCCAAATGGCATATGCTCCAAGACCGGAAAACATATCAACAGTTACCAACTGTGCCAAAATTTGCTGAAATTTTCCCAAATCCTAAAAGATGGATTGTGAGGAGTGATGAGTGGACCTGAACTTCCCGTGCAACCCAGACTTATTGCTGGGTTAATGGCCTAACAGTACACCTGGCAAATTGCCATTCCTGACCAACTAGCCATGGCTGTGATTGGCTAGAGGTACCTTCCAATAACAGCCATGGCTACTTGGCCAGTGGTATCAATATGCTGGATAAGCTGTTCAGCTGCCAATATGTCAGGGTCGTATAGGAAACACCAAAACCACAAAGTAAAAGTTCGGGTCTCCTCATCTATAATTGTGAGCTAACCATGATGGGAATTCTCCGGTAGGAGTTGAGTGAAGTTCTGTGTGGGGGAACTTAAAGGCACTATTCAACCAAGGACACTTATAGGTGTAAGATTGTTGGTGGTCTGATCATGGACCCTTCCCTAGCTGTCCCTTAGAAGGACCAGAGTTTAATTTACTTTTTTGGCATCCTTCATTCACAAATATCAGTGACACTTTTGAGTCCTTGGTCGCTGGTGGATATTACTCTATAATGTAATTGTGTAAAACGATCTTGCTACAACACTTTATAAATAACATCCAACATTGTCAATCATTACATTTTGTACCGGTGCTCCCAACATATATATGTCTTAGTTGTACAGAAGCATATACAAAACACTTTTTGCATGGGTATCACATCAAGCTCTGGGGTTCCAAAGCACCATCGGCAGCAGGACCACCTAACTTTAGTAGTTCACCCGTCACTGGTGAATCACGGTTTGCCACCATTTTTTCCAAATCGTTATGTGGGAATAAAAATTTACAGGTCATCCATTCAAATGGAACATAGAAACCTTTCAGGACGTCTGATGCACAAGGGTCTTGGTGCTGCCCCAAGCCCTAACCACCCTTAGTAGATATCTATGACTTTCGATAAATCCAGATTTTTTTTCCACCAAGCGTAATAGATTATGTACATATCCTTGTTGCCAAGTAGAGGAGATACTGAAACTGGTGGAGAATCGTACAATTAGTCGCTTACGAAATTTTGTTTACTCATACAATTAAGATTTGTTTGCAACTCGGAGAGATTGAGAAAACAACATTGTTTGCAAAAAATGTGTTGGGTGGATAAGTATATGCAAAATTCTTCAGCAACCGTATCCATTCCAAGCTTCTGTTGTCTCTTACACTTGTGCCTTGGAGACGTGTCCTATCCTGCTGTGCCACAGAAAAAAACTATGTCCCAATTTAACAAATACAGTAGGTCCCAGGAAACTATAATAAGCAAAATCTTAAACTGCTTAATAATAGCCTTAGACGTGACAAAAACTGCACCAACATAATGGGAATAGTGGTCCTGAATCAGATGGAGAAACGGCAGGATGGAGACCACTGATCTATAGCAATCAATATATCAAAAAAAGAGACCGGAGACTCACCAAAAATGACTGTTTGATCCTCCAGTATATCAATGTAATATGTACAGATTGCTTGAGAAACCAAGCAGAGACTTCTCCCATGTTGCACCAGTTCACCGGAATGAGCTAACCTTCACATTCACGCCACAAGCTAACCCTTCTCTAGTAATCACAACTCCATTATCCTTCGAGACCCTACACATATAAATTAGAGACCCCTGCAGAGATACCAGCTTGTGACTGGCTCATTCAGTTTTTCTATATGTGGATGGACATCTATTTAAGCAGCTTTAAAGGAAATCTACCATCAAAATCAAGTCATGATAAACCACGATAGATCCATGTACCGTGACTGTGGTAATCTTCTTATACTTGTTATCCATGGCCTCCTTCCTTTTAAAATGAACTTTTAAAATGATACTAATTACCCATAAGGCATCTCGGGTGTTACCAGAGTCCCTCCGTGATGCAGCTTCACACACTGTTATACCGTTTCAGCCACCCCTCTGCTTTCTCTGCACGTCACCCCTCCCTCTGCCTACTGTAATCTCACACAATGCATGGGAGGGGGGATTGCTCCTGCACAGTGTAACATCCTGTAAAGCTGCAGAACATATTGGTTCTGGTAACTACCCAAAGAGCCCTTCTAGCTCTTTATCATAATTTTAAAAGTTAATTTTAGAAAGAAGGAGGCCATGGGTAACAAATATAGAAAGATTACTGCAGTCATGGTGCCTGTATCTATGAGTAAGTGTCCCTGGTTTATCATGATGGTAGATTTCCTTTAAAAGGAACACTCCAGTTTAAGCGGATTCATTGCATAATACATGGTGCAGGGCCTGGAGCGAGGGGCAGGACTCATTTTCATTGTTTTCCTTGCTTCTGCTCCTCCATTCAGGTGCAATTCAATGAATCCGCTGTGCCTGGAGTGTCCCTTTAAGGTCATAACTACTAGTAGACTCCCTTTACAGCCTATGATGCCCTATGCTGGCAGAAAACAGGGACTTGACAATGATCGAGTCAATGGTGATTGTGGATTTATTTCTGATGTCATCATGTACTACTCAAGTTAATTGTAAAACGTCTTCAATTGAGATCCCGGGGGAGATATTTCTATAGGATGACGTCAATGCAGTTAAATTGCAATAACGTAACCGCTGTCCATTACAGAATACGGCTGACTCACAGGGCTGAAAGTGACCTGGCGCAGCCACTTCTCCACTGCCAGAAGGAATACGTGGGCAGATAAACAAGCACTGAGAGACAGCTACAATTCCACTAATTAACAACAACAATAACAAAAAGTTTAGTCCAAAAACTTACAGCAAGACCTCCCCCCCCCCATAAAAGCTTTGATAAAATGTCTGTCGGGTTTCTAGAACTACATACATTTATATGAGAGAAAGAGAAATATAGAGTGAGGGAGAGAGAAAGAAAGAAGAACAAAGAAAGAAAAACAAAAAAGAAGGACAGAAAAACAAAGAAAGAAAGAAAAAGTATAGAACTTCGTGGTCTGATTGGTTTTGATGAAATCAAAGAGGCAGAAGCTCAATAGCAGATCATATTAAAGGACACCTGTCATCAGGTCTCGTCACTACTACCTGTAGATAATCTTCGGCGCGCAGCTACCAGGAGCCCTTGTCCGAGTCCCATGCGCAGTAGTTCCGGCCCCGGAGCCGCGGCCGCACAGCCGAAGGCCTGCGTTCTGCGAATGCGCAGAATGCAGGGGACCCGGACGAGGGCGCGCAGCTACCAGGAGCTGCGCGCCGAAGATTATCTGGTAGGCGGAGTAACGTGGCTACTGGGGCGTGGAGTAGCCGCGACTAGTAGCCTCATTTCCGGCTACTCCACGCCCCAGTAGCCGCATACAAAAAAATTAGCATATAGCTACTATAAAGTTTTCTAAAAGACACCCGGGACGTGAGGATTAGCCCAAAAAAGGGCTATCCTCACGTCCCATCCATCCACCTACCACCCCTTCTACCTTTATAGGTAGAATCGGGGTGGTAGGTTCCCTTTAAGGGGTGGTTGGGTGGCTGCCTGGGGACCAAGGCCTCTAGGGGGCCCGTGGCCAGCGAAACCACCGAGATATACTGCGAGATAGAAAAGAGAGAGACCCCAGCCCCAAAACTCTCATAGAAGTGTGCTGACACTAAATGTCAGACATTTAAAAAAAAAAAAGAGAAAAAAGTGACTTATAAAGGGCACATCTTTATTATACAGCCTAGGATCCAATGGCCATCTTAATCCTGCCCACAGTTAAAGGGGTTGTTTAGAGATTGAAAAACATGGCTGCTTCCTTCCAAACAAAAAAAAAGCTCCTCTCCTGACCATTGGCAGTGCTTGGTATTTCAAATAATCTCCATTCATCTCTATATAGCTAAGCCACAATGTTGGCATACACCAAGGTTAGGTGTGGAGGTCTTTTTGGAATAAAGCAGCCTTGTTTTTCAACCTCCAATCAACCCCTTTAAGAAACCGCACAGGCCTGGATCACATTTAGACCGTAATGGGCTTATAAAGGGGTTACCTAAAGGAGGAGGTTTCCTCCAAACTCTTCCGGTTTAGGGACTACATAGCAGTAAACAATGGAAGATACATGTGCTGGCCCATAATAAGATAGAAAAGGGTTTTATTACAAATTTTGAGCCATTGTAGGAGGAAATACAATTCTTTCATAGTTCAGTAACTCATTTATGTCTGTCAGTGATTTTTTATACATTTTATAATTCTTGCACGAAACCTTGATGACACCTTCCTCCCTGCATTTTTGGAAAGAAAGCTTTGCTGTATATATAGACTTGTCAAGCCGTAAATAAAGAAGCTAACACCGACACAAGATTTTGATAGCTCAGAGCTGCTATTTTCTGGTGATCTGCAATGTGTTACATGTAAAAATAAAATGAAAGAAAACTGCTGCTTCCTCACCTACTAAGCAATGTGGATCGTGCTTAAAGGGAACCTGCCAGGGTGATTTGGGACACTACGCTACCCACGGGTCTTTATGGACAAGTGGTTTAGTGTTCCTAATAGCCCCTATAGTCCCTAGGTGCTTGTCCTGGCTTCACTGTGCATGCGCTGTAGTTATGGTGTTTGTGTGGTGAAGACAATGGCATAGGAAGCTTAAAGCAGAGTAGATCCTGCCAGAGGAGACACACACCAGTATGTCAGTGTGCTTGGTTTACAATCCTTCATCCTGGTGGGAGGTATCCTTTAAAGAGGACTAAAGTAAGCAGCTCCTAGTGCTTAAACAGTGATAGCAGAGTGCCTTTTTTGTACAGTGATAGTAGAGTGATGTCTCCGGTAACGCTATCTAACACTGCGGCGAAGTACAATGTTAACGTTGGACCGCTCGGCGAAGTACAATGCTAACGTTGGACCGATCGGCTGACTTACTTAAGCAAGCAGCTCCTAGTGTCCGATTTAAGGGTGACAGGTCCTCTTTAAGGAGATTCTGTGAAAATATGCAAATAGGTTTTTCAGGATAGGATTACGAAAATCACGCCACTTAACTACCTTGTAAGGCCGCTCTCATCACCAAGCAAGACCTAATGACATGATGTGGAATTAAAGCCAAAGCAGTATATCTATTCCAGAAGGAACGGAAGGCAGCGCAGTTTCGACCTTTATTGAAGACTACTAGGTCGAAACAGTGCGGTCTACAGTTGGGAATTTGGAATGGATTTACAGGTTTGGTTTTAATCCTGCATCATGTCATTAGGCTTCCTGAAGGCTTGATGTCAAAGGACCTGCCTTACAAGGTAGCTAAAAGAGGGGTGGTTTTCCTTATCCCTTCTTGGAAAACCTATTTGCATTTCTTCTGTGAGTCCTAAGTGTCATGAAACTCTAGGCAACTACTGATTCCAAGCCTTAGTGTCCCTTGAGTACCCATTCTACTTTTTGAACTTTTAGATGATAACATAGAGCAAATATTCAATTTACAAACGAAATGTGTCTTGATTCCTCCATTTCCTGCAACACGAATGCAGTGCGAAGACTGCTTCCTCCCGGATCATACCTGAGAAAATTGATGTTTTTTTTGTTAGCGGTAAAATGATTGATCATTTTTCCCCACTGCCTCTTAAATGGGGGCAGAAAGGGGAGGGGAAGCTTGTGGGAAAGAAATTTTCCATGAGTGAAGACATCTGCAATGGGATGTATGTGTCTAAACAAATCACTGGCTTGGGGTACACGAGGGGTTAAGTCTATACGATTGTCTACTGTTTACTAGAGCATTGTTGAAGTGTCTGTGGGTTTTGTACATAAATTTTACATTTAAGCAGGTGACATCGTATACCTCTGTGTGGTGTCTATGACCTAAGTAAATGTGCTTATTACCATGGTAGGAAATGACTAGGCCCAGCTCAGATTTCACTGGAAAAAAAGCAAATATGACACGAGTGTGTACTATCAAACTGCTAATGAAGGTTTTTGGGTGTTTTTGTTAGGGATATCACAGGACATGGTGTCTCCCGGATATAATATCATCTTTGGTAGATCTATAGAGGTTTTGGATCAAGAAGTAAAAGACCCTTAGTGGCTTGTCCTTAGGGGGACCATCACAGCTGGAGACTGAAGTAGTAGATGGTGGCCATTCAGGGTGATGGATTGGACTTGTTCCCAGTCCCTACACAATGACCTCTGCACAAGTCACAGGGCATGCCTAAAAACCTCTAATAGAAGTCAAAGTTATGGCCGCCTATAATTCAACAATAGCTCAGGCAAGATGGCTGACCCCATAACAACCTTACAGATCATGTGACCGCTGCAAAGCAAATTTTTTTTTTGACAGCTGATGTAATACTGATGAGAACATGTCATGTGTCCATTTCTGCTTTTAAATACAGATTTAAAGCTACATTCACACAGTTGTGTGCTCACCCGCACAGGGCCGGGTGGGGAAGTGAGTGCTTCCAACCCTCCTCTCTCCGTAGAAAGATAAGTGGCCCGTCCTATATTGAGACACCGTGCGCTCACGGCACCATGAACGGGTGCTATAGACCTTAATGGTCTAGTCAAAAATGATGCGGACAGATCATGGCCCCCAATATGGTCATATGAATGTGGCCTCATACATTCCCTTTAGCCAAACATGGAAGCCATTACCTTATCTCCTTTTCTAACCGTCCTTGTTGTAAGTTTTCCGATGGCTTTCTTTGCTGCATCTCCAAGCCGCCTCTGTGAAAACAGCAAAGGAGGGAGACATAAGTGGTAAATTGTGGGAACATCAAAGTGCGCAATAACTACAACAAATGCAATCCTTATGACACTACAAGGCAAAAAAACACACAGGAGCATCACAACAGATTTACGTTTGTACCCCTGTACCCCTCCAACCAGATACAATGAAGCACCCAAGGCTGTTGCCCGATACTCCTTGTCCTGGCCCTATAGATAGCCCAAGCTGTGTCTTTCAACATTCACATTTTTACCTCACATCAAGAGTTTTTCTGCACCATGTGAATAGGGTTGACTTTCCATTTCAGCCCTTGCGTAACTCATTATTAAGACATGACCAGATGCCCACCAAGGATAACAAAGACGAGCTCCAGATCTTCCTGACATTCAAGCACCAGGGGGTGACTGAGTGAAGTTATTCTCTCCGACTGCTTTGAAATACAGGTTTCAATAAAAAAAAATAAAAAGCCATCTAGTCTTAAAAAGTCCAAAAGATCAATCTCTGGTGCGGCCTTAAAATAAACCTGTAAATGAAAGGCTGCATACAGTGTGGAAAGGTCAAACACTAATGTGTCCCATCAAAGTTAATGAAGGTCGGCCGGATTCTGCTTGCTGCCTTAGGCCCTGAAATAAAAGGCTTATCCCTGTTCAGGAAAATGGCCTCCAAATTAACCCTTGAAATAGTTAAACATCTGGGCGTCTGCTTGGTAGGACACCGTGAAGATTGCATTGACTTCACTATATAAGCCAGTTACTATTACTAGGGTTGAAGTGGCAGGTCTGGAGTGGTTGATGTTTGGCCTACCTTCATTCAGCAGAAAAAAAAATGGATTGACCTTATAATTTTACTTCTTTTGTTCTCAAAGTAATGGAGCCCCTCCCAGAGAGATCATAGTTTGTAGCCCTCAAGGAAAAAAGTGCACTTTGACGATTCCTTTCCCACTTAGGAACATTGGTGTAGTTTTCAAACTTCACCCCCTCCACTACGGGTATAGTAAAAAAAAATTCTAATATGTATATGAAATGGTCACTAGATCTCTGATTTCTTTGGCATTTTTTCTGATAACCACAATTAACACTTGACTACAGTGAGCTCCCCCTAGTGGTGCCTGCCAATAATCAAAATTCCTTATCTTTACTCTAGTTGGCTGCTTTTGCAGCCAGTGAGCTGGTAGACTAAAAACTTAGCATATGAGATTACCTTGTATTAGTGAAATTTAATGAAATATAGATGAAATAGCCTTAATTGGAGTACTTTTATACCGCTTTCTTTTGTAAGCTTATCTTTGCTCTATAAAAACATAAAATTCCATTTACGACTTAGATCTTCCTCGAGTTATCATTATACAGAATACAGTTGGCAACATGGATTTCATTTTGATTCCGTACATTTTTGTAACTTTGGGTTGGGTTTTCATCAGTGTGTGCTGAAAGATCACGGCCAGTGCTTTGTTACTTCAACACATAAGCCCTTGCCGTGTTCGGACAGAGGCAATGCTACGGTTTAGGCAAAAAGTTTGCAAACGACAACAGAAAAATACATGAAGGTTAAGAAAAGGCTTCTTGCCAGGCACCAACAATAATTCAAAAGACTAAATACAAGGAAGGAAGGAAGGAAAGGCTCAGTTTTCAGCCTCACAGCAGCAACCAATCCCATCTGGAAGGGAACCAGCTAATTTTATATTGATATGTGACTTGGAAGATACTTGGTTTCTGATATTGATATAACCAGAGGGAGGTCCTGAGGGAATAGCACTCAGAAACCCCCCCATCTACTGTTTTTCCATCGATTTTGTACAATGCATATGGACAAGCTTAGGAGAAATAAAATACTGTGAGTGTAAGATTATATGGGCTGGATGTGAAGGTGAATTGTTCATGGATGCATCAAAAAAGCAGTTATTGCCAACAATAACAGGACTATAAAAATGTGAAAAAAACAGGGCACCATTGTTATAAAAAGAGAATAGTAATATAAATATATGCCAACTATAGCGGCAGTCCTGACAGACTAAAAATTATTGTGGGTAGACAGGTACATGAAAGCTGTAGTGCAGTCTATGCTATGCAAATCAGAATACCATATAATAATAATAATAAAATTAATAATTCCTTTATTTTTATAGAGCACACAGATTACGCAGCGCTACACAGAGCCTCCCAAATCGGTCCCTGTCCCCATTGGGGCTCACAATCTAATCAATCTACCAGCATGTTTTGGAGTGTGGGAGGAAACCGGAGGACACCCACCATATTTAAAGAATCTAATGCATAACAACACATTTCAGGTGAAAATTGTATTAAGGAACGGTTAAAGGGATTGTAATATATTTTTTAAATTGTTGAATTGGCATGCAAAAACGAAAGGGCTGAGTGGCGCTACATTGATTACTTCATGGACCCCCTCAAAATTCAGGTATTGCCCACAAAGGAATGACTGGCTAAGTTATGTCATGACTGTGAATGTGAACACAGCCACTATACAGAGTAGTCCTTGTGTTACTTCCAGCTAATCACTGTCTGGTCTTAGATCCCCACCAATATTGATAACCTTCCCTAAGGGATGGTCTTCAAAATAGGTCAAAACTGTATATTTTATAATTCTAGTTCCAGACAAAAAATTTGTTTGCTCCAGTGACAATTGGAGTTTCAAAATTTTTTGATGTAATGGGACCAAAGATTATGAATAAAGCTCCAAAACAGACACCTTACAGCTGATCAATGCAGCCTGGTCTAAAGTAAAGTGGGCAGAGGGGTCCGTCTTTATCTAGGGGTCGTCTGTAAGTCGGGTGTCCTTAAGTAGGGCACCGTGTGTGTGTATATATATATATACATATACATATATATACATATACACAGATACAAATCTTCAATTAGATTTTATTTAAAAAGATTTACTTGTGTGCAGATAATTTCCCAAAAATGTAATGTTCTTTAAAAAAAAGAGATAGTGGTCCTTGGATACGACCACACTTGCACTATGTGGAGGTGGACGCACATGCACTATTGAGCTCTGCCTGACTACCTGGATTCAGCATTCATTACCACAGTATATCTGTGGGACAGGCAGTAACTCTCAGATTACACATGCAAAAACTATTTGTTTCGTTGCACAATCCCTCCAGTAGCAGTGGTTGTATCCAAGGTACACTATGATTACATTGATGGGAAATTATTTTGCTAATTTTTTTTTATCACAAAACTGAAAAAATGTTTGTATATGGCAGATGAATTAAATGAATTGTCATTGCAAAGACAAAAATACCCCTTTAATTTTTTGAGGTACATTTGTATATGTAAAAATAAAACAACAACTAATGTCTAAAATATTTTATTCTAATGGGAATTTTTTGTAGTACGTTTCAACTAAATTCACAAATCTGAACAAAGCATCAGCAATTAAAGAAAATCAATAAACAATTAGAACGAATAAATAATTAACGCTATGGTTAAACAAAAATGAGATATAATAAATTAACTAGCTGTCTGCAGTCCAGATGGCTAGTGCTCACCATTTCCATAAATGCAGCAAATGTTTTGAAAATTTTCAAATTTTAAAGAGGCAAAACATTCATCAGGCGGTTCAGCGAGAAAAAAGGGGAGTGGCCTTGCAAAACAAAATGGGTGATAGCTAGAAATATAGTTTGTAGATGCAACAGAATAGACAAACTTCAAGTCCCTCGCACACGGCCATGTGCTCACCCAGACAGGACCCGAGGCATAGCAGATGGTTGGGCGCAAAAACTTTTCCCTTGCTGAGCCCATGCAGTCACCAGTGCAGCTGCGCAAGGGACAAGTTCTCGCGCCCCCCCGATCCACGGTGCTTGACCGTGGCGTGTATGGTTAAACATTCGGGATCGGAGATTATCTGATCCCGGGTGATATTGCCGGGTCTGGGCTGTGACATCCCAGCCAGACACTGGCACTTTCGGTACCTGATGTCCCGAAATCTTCTTCCGACTCGCCGCCGTAAAAAGGTGTAGCGTCAGAAGAAGTGCCCTTAACGACCGCCGTAGCATCCCGGTAGGGCGGTCTTTAAGGGGGTTAATTAAACCAAATGTTGTCAACTATTTCATTTTCTAAAGTTAAAGTTCTTATTAAAAAAAATCTGGGAACTAGGATCTGATATTTGGCTGTATGTTCATAGCAAAACTTGAAAACTTTCATGGGTTAAATAACCCTCAAAAAATGAGAGAGTATATGGCTAAGGTTGTTTCACACAGAGAAAAAAAAAATCTATTTTTTTTAATGCCAAAAGAAGAGAAATAGAAAAAATTATGAAAAATTAAGCAAAAATATTAAAGAGAAAATACTGTATTTTTCAGACTATAAGGCGCACAAAAAATCCTTTGATTTTCTCAAAAATCAAAAGGTGCGCCTTATAGTCCAGTGCGCCTTATATATGAACTATACTTACAGACAACAGCTGCCTTGAACTGTGCACAGGTCTGCCAACTGGTGGTCATTCATCCTTATAATCCGGTGCGCCTTATATATGAACCTAGATGTTTTAGCAGGCATTTATTGAAGATGCGCACCGGATTATGAGGTGCATCATCAATAAATGGCTGCTAAAACATCTAAGTTAATATATAAGGCGCACCGGATTATGAGGCGCCTTATATATTAACCTAGATGTTTTAGCAGGCATTCATTGATGATGCGCCTTATAATCCGGTGTGCCTTATATATTAACCTAGATGTTTTAGCAGGCATTTATTGATGATGCGCCTTATAATCCGGTTCACCTTATAGTGCGAAAAATACTGTAAATCATGGTTGTAAAAGTATTTTATGTTCTACAACTAAAGATTGGTGAAATGCTCTTAGAAATCACAATAGTAATCCTTTCCCAGCCCTACACATCACAGTCCGTGACATCATCCTAGGAACGAGAAACTAAAAAGCATTAACAGGACTCCTGCCGAGTCTCATCCACCGACAGAAAAGCCTTGTTGCTATTTAAAACTAAAAACGGCAAAAAAAAAAAAAAAAACGAACTTAAATTTACCAAATGGAGCCCTTTTTCCCCTCCTAGCTAATAGCTGCATCTTCTCCTTTACAACATTTGAGCATTTCAAACGGAGATTCTAGAGTTCTGCCACCTCCTCATTAAACATTCATCTACTGAAGCTTTTTCACCGCATAAAAATTTCATCAAGTTTCGCCTGACCTTTAGAAAATAGTCAGGGAAAAAAGAAAGGTCGTTCCTCGCCGAGCAACTTGTCTAAATGCGCGACATGTATTTAATTTTTTTTTTTTTTGAACGGGGAAGCTTTGTTACAAACCTTGGCGCTCTACATTAAACCGGTGATCTTCCCCGCTGTTCTTTTCGGGTACGCGCCACCTGATTATGTTTCAAAAGAGGAAAATTCCACCGTTGGAGCTATAAGATAATTGTTATGTATTCAAGCCAGAGCATTAAATGGATTGCCAAGGATTGTAATTTAATATTTTATATGGCCCAAGTGGTGTAAAAATAACAAAGTTGCACTTACCTCCGTGTTTAAAAGGGGTTGTCCACTTTCAGTAACTATAATTGATATTGTACGTGTAATGAAAAGTTACACATTTTTCCCACTATACTTTCTTCATGGATTCCTCACAGTTTCCCAGATATCTACTTATTGATATTCAACAGGAAGCTTCTTTGTTTACTTCCTGTTAATTAGGATCATGGGGAAGATTTATTATCAAGTTTATGAGGTAAAACTGTTCTAGTTGCCCATGGAAACCAATCAGAGCTCAGTTTCAATTTTATAAACAGCTGTGGGAAAATGATAGCTGAGCTCTGATTGCACGCCATGGGCAACTAGAACAGTTCTGCTCTAAGAGACTTATGATAAATCTCCCCCCATGTCCCTGATCATGTGATGTCACGCAGGTGCAAAGCTCGTTATATCACACAGATCATTCACCTACACGAGCCATTCAACAGAGTGAAATCACATAATCTTGGACCAATTTTTGTCCATGAGTAGTAAACAATTAAGCTTCCTGTGGAATGACAGCAAGCAGAGATCTAGAAACATGAGAGGAAGTGATAGAGAAAGTAAATTGCAAAATTGTTTAACTTTTCATTAAATTTATTTGCTGAAAGTGGAAAACCCCTTTCCCATGAACGTATTAAAATGGGCGTGTGCTACCCCTACTGTACGGCGTTCATATGGGTAGCATAGGGCCACATTCAATACAATGGGCAATACAGTCATGGCCGTATTGCCCACTGTACCGTAAAATGAGCAAGATGTAAAATATATATATATATATACACATATATCATGTCCTATTTTCTCAAGTATTTCTGTTCTGTACACCCCATAGTCTATGGGATTGTTTGAAAGTGGACCATATGCTGCCATATATATGTGTAGTATCCAGGGATTTTGGGGTTGAGGAAGCTTGGAACATAATTTGCAAATTTTATACAGATACAGGGACATACGTGCACATATGGTTAAAGAACATTAAGTATACACGCCAAATAAGGCACTGAAATACATGACTGAAAAAAGCAGATGTCTGTGGGAAAGGGGTCTAACTCTGGGACCTCCCATCGCCCCCTGGTTATACAGAGGCTTTACAATGACATGGCATCAAGGGCATGCATAGTGCACACCAGATATGGCAGTGATGGCAAACCTTTTAGCGGCCGAGTGCCAAAAAGACACCCCAAACCCCCCTTATTTATCGCAAGGTGCCAACCAAAAATTAAAGCAGTAACTTACTGCTCCCTGTTCCTCAACAATCATATTGGCCTCCTGAGAACAGGAATACAGTAGAAAGATGGAAAATTTGCATCATTTTAGCTTTCCAGTGTCCCTCTGTATACCTGTAGGGGCCAGCAGGAGGTCATCCAAAGATAATTCGGCCCTGTCTATTCATTCTCCCTCTTCCTACAGTCCCAAGTAGTGAAGTAAGTATCAAAATATGACCGTTTAAGTTGCTTGGAACTGCAGGAAGATTCTTCCAGTCCTGTCTGCCCAAAGAAAGGGCTCTGAGTGCCATAGGTTTGCCACCACTGAGATATGGCCAGTGGCCTGTTATGAGCCCTAGCTGAAGTACGCTTTAGACTTGACATCATAGCTGAGTATCTATATAACAAATGAAGCCAGAGGTAAGGACCAAGGTAAGTAAGCTACTCCTCCTCCCCAATATTGTATACGTCTCCATGCCACCAAAATATCTAGTCAAGCCAAGGACGTCGCTAGACCTCTGGAGACATCTTGTCAAGTCACCTATGAAGAATTCACCACCAGATGCCAAGTCCTTTAGGTTGTAAAGTGGGGCCTCTGTAGATCTTTATCTTTATCTGGAGGGTGCTATCCAGTGCATATCAGAAACGCCCTACAAGAAGTGCCTTTTTTTTTTTTTAAAGATGTTCTGGGTCAGGTTTTTTGGCCATTGTAAGTTTGCCTTCAGCTTCATGCACCTGATTACTTTGGGAGATATTGTCTGAGTGTTAGCCAAGTGACCAAAAGCAAGGTAATTGTATCTGTACACACAACCTTTAACGGGGTGGAATCAAAGTTTGATGGGTTTGTCCAAGAAGAAACTTATGCCCTACATGCAGATAGATCACCATCCGGAATCCCCAAAGAAGTGCGGTCATGTAGTTCCCCTCACCTGCAGTAGCTCTCCAATTAATTGACCTGAACAACATTCACATGCCATTCCAATCTTAGACATCTAAGATATACCAATATCTTGCCTATGGCACTTTCCAGTGAAGTCTATAGCAGTTTTTGAAAGTAATGGAGCTAAAGAGATGTTGACAATTAATGTCCTTCCTTTTAGACAGGCCAGTTGTTGGAGATCAGTAGGGGGCTCAACACAGGTCCTCGTAATGATAAGCTTAAATTAGAAGCACAAGGCGATGTTCTCCTTTGGCAACTTTTTCTTCTTCTTTGCCTATTTACATAAAGACTAAAATAATTTCACCAATGGGTGAGGTGTATTGAAAATGTTCTAATATAAGTGGCAGGCAGTTTGAAATAATAGTGAATACAGCACAAACTTCACTAAAATCTAGCTAAGTTCAGATTCTCTCTCTTCTCATGCAGAAGCCTCTGATACAAGCACCAGCAAGCCATGTCCCTGCCCCAGCAGACAGTTCAGTCTGATGCAATTCGTCTTGATGCTCTCCTCCCTCAGCTACAACCCCTCCCATCTCACAGCAGACAGCCCAGTCTGATACAATTCGTCTCAATGCCCCGCTCCCTCAGCCACAACCCCTCCCATCTCACAGCAGACAGCTCAGTCTGATACAATTCGCCTCAATGCCCTACTGTCTCAGTCACAACCCCTCCCATCTCACAGCAGACAGCTCAGTCTGATACAGCTTCCGTCACGCAGCCAAAACCCACCCCCTCTGTGGGCTACACTCACTGTTCCGTCTTTCCTCTGCCGCCTCTAGAAGTGTCAAAAGATAAAGACAAGTTCTTGTAGTAAATATCTGTGCCTTAATCTCTGTATATCAGTATAATATAGGGGAGAGGGTGGAGGTTCCAGCTATTATCTACTGATATAATAGCAATGCAGTGCGGATGGAAACAAGCAGGAAGCAGCGTGTTTATGCAGGTGAGACAAAGAGACAGCAGATAACATCTGACCACCAGAAGGGAATGTTCCACAGCCAAAACACTGAATGTAGAAGAGGCTGTAATTTGGAAAAGATTACTTATAAATGTATGGCAAGAGAAGCTCAGAGCAAAAATAAAACTGCTAAGTGTTTCTTATTTTATAACAGGAAGTATTGTATGTACTTATCGATTTCTCTTCCATAAGCTTTAAAGGGGTTGTCCAGGGCTTTAAAAAGATGACTGCATTCTTCCAAAAATAGGCTCTACACCTGACGATGAGTAGTGCGCGTTATTTCTACTAATCTGCCAATTGAATGAATCTCTATACATTCATTGGGATTTAGTTTAGAAACTAGAATGGGGAGGGGTCAAACCCAGCACGGGGAGGGGCCAAACCCAGCACGGGGAGGGGCCAAACCCAGCACGGGGAGGGGCCAAACCCAGCACGGGGAGGGGCCAAACCCAGCACGGGGAGGGTCTTGGCCCGATTGCATGTCTCAAGCATCCGATGTTTTGCATACAAAACAATACAAAACGCAAGGCGCTCCTTACGGATCACATGCGTTTCAGTGGAAATGCATTTGCAATCTGGCCAAACCCCATATCCATTCCTTTGTCAGGTTTTTTGGAAGAACGCAGCCATGTTTCTCAACCCCTTTAAGAGAATACTATACAGTGGCCATACAGCACCACTGCAGCTGAGCTTATTAATAAGCTCTTTAACATACATCCTATCTGGATAATTAAGCAAAAATTATTTGGGAAAGCACTGCAAAGAGGAGGAAAAAAAGGCTCTAGCCCCTGAAAACAGAGGAGTTTGGTTTGATTTGTGTCTTGTTTATTTGCACAGCTAGTCTGCAATGGATGCTGCCAGTAAGCAGAACTTGGCAGACGCGGGAGTTTCATTCCTGGAGGGGACGGCAAGCTGCGCAAAACGAGAACTGGATGTGTGCGCCCCTTCTAGGAAAACTATTTGCACTTGGAATACCTCTTCATATAATGCTGAAGTGTTCTCAAAAAATCCCTTGCTGAAAAGGAGATTATTCTGAATTAAAAATGATATTAAAATGGTAAAAATAACAGAGTGTACATCTGGCTATTATTACAATCTGTAATCTGGCGTCTGATGATCTAGAACTTTTACATAACGTGGATGCGCACAAAAAGCAAATTAAGTGGAAAATACACAGACCTGGAAGATGCTAATTTTGTATTCCTAGATCATTTTCCTCATATTCAGAATAATATGGGTCTCCAAGTGTCTCAAATCCATGAGAGCCATTTCTAGTACAGATCTCCCCATGCACATGACCGTAACGGTGGGAGTGATCTGGCCACATCTGATCACGCCCATCACTGTGGTCTATGGCACCCGGTCACGGTGCACCATGTCTCACCGCACTGTGACCTGACCAGGTGGCCGCACCGCGTAAGATAGGACAGTGTTCTCAAACTACAACCAAGCAGTTGAACATGTTCCAGATTTTGTTTCTTTCGTGGCCCAGTGTGGTGGCATCATCCAGAAAATCTCATTTGAAGTGAGATATAAATTGGTTATAAAAAAGTCAGGAGAGCAAATAGTTTAAACACGGAAGTCAAGCTCTCTTCATCTCTGAATGCCTCCTTGACATCATGGACGGGACTTCAGGAGATCTGGTTAGTGACATCTCTGAATAAAGGAACATTAGTTACAGTGTTCTGAGGCACAGAGAGCTTGACTGTTAAAGAAGACCTGTCACCAGAATTTTACCCCTTAGACCCGCTATACCTGCCAGTAAAGGTTTAAAGGTTCTCCGAATATCACCTAAAATTATCTGCCACTGAGGCACTGTACCTTAATTACAGTTGTTTTTCGGATATGCAAATGAGTAGACAAAGAGTCAAACTCTGAAGAGAAGAGTCATACTACCATAATGCCTCCTTCTGATTGACCGCTCAGTGTCTCTTCATATCACAGCCTGAGCAGATAAGAAGTCCTCCCCCGTGTTGTTACCAGAATGCTGTCCCTCACTGCATAGTGTACATAGCAGTGAGCATTGTGTGGGAAACTGCAGATCTTCCCACAATTTCATGCACCCCGTGATGGATGGAGACAAACAGCAATGGGCGGGGCCAACATACAAGGGCAGAAAAAGTTTATGGAACGATTTTACTGGAGGGAGATGTAAACTGGGAAGCGTACTCTGCTGTTTTCAACGAAGGCACTGTGGGGCGTGACTGAGGTTTATTGTGCCAGTTTTTGTTGACCGGTGCCCTTAAAATTCCCTACCACCTTAACTTTACACAACCAATTTACATCTCACTTCATCATTGATTTTCTGGAAGATGCAGCTAGACTGTGTCATGAAAGAAACATGATCTAGAAAAGACGTCATCTGCTTGTCAATACACTGGCAGTGGTTTATTAGGCCAGTTTCTGATTACAGGTTCCCTTTAAAGGGAACCTGTCACCAGGAGACCCATTTTTAGCACTCCCCCAGTCCCCACAGAGCATAGTACATACACTGCCAAAGTGTTTTTGTATAAAAAATTGGTTTTACAGAAAAAAAGATATGTTATATTGTACCTTTCATTAGCATCTGCTGTGTGACTAGGCAGTTGCCAATTGGGAGGGGCTGGAAAGGAGCAGTTTCTCCCCACCCTTGGGAAACATGTGACCTTTTCAAATATATGAATAACTCCCCACACTCGGGATTGGCTGTAGAGGAGCAGGGGGCGTCGCTAAGCCCAGTGATGGGTGTTTTCATATATTTGAAAATGTCATATGGAGAAGTTGTTCCCCAAGGGTGGGGGAGAACTGCTCCTTTCCAGCTCCTCCCAAAAGGCAACTGCCTAGTCACACAGCAGATGCTAATGAAAGGTACAATATAACATTTTTTTTTTCTGTAAAACCAATTTTTAATACAAAAACACTTTGGCAGTGTATGTACTATGCTCTGTGGGGACTGGGGGTGTGCTCAAAATAGGTCTCCTGGTGACAGGTTCCCTTTAAGCAGTAAGTTATTGCTACCTGTTCTGCCACAACTTTCAATCGCTTTGGCCTTGAGGACACCAATAGAGTTAGCTTCTATCCAGGGTTCCCTGAACAGGAAGAATTGTGGGGTCAGCAGGAGGACCTCCAGAGACAACCCAACCCTTTCTAAACTTTCTTACTCTTCCTGCAGTCCCAAGGAGCCAAGAATGTGTCACTTCAAAATACCCCTGGGAGAAGCATCTCTCGAGTCACCAGGATTTGAAGGAAGACTTGAGTCCTGTATGGTGAACTGAGTCGATGGTTTGGATTCCCGCAGAGAAGGCTCTGAGCGCCAACTCTTGTACCAGTGGCATAGGTCCACCAGCAGGGAGGTATGGCCACCCCTGACTCCTATGGGAAAGCACTCAAACCTCCCAGCTTCTCCACCGGAAGTGCTATACCGGAATTACGGTCCCAACGATCACATGGTCATGTGCATGAGGCTTTAAAAGGATGTCCCATCAAAGTATCTCATGTAAAGGTAGTGCTAGACAATGGGGAAATGGGACATTCCTTCTACGGAAGTTACTAATTTCAAGAAGGATCGGGCTGCTGGATATATGTTATATGTTGTAGGATAAACTTCTATAGGAACAGTCTGGGTAAAGAAGAGAGAGCCTCTACCATTCAGAACATGTACACAATTCAACATACAAACACAGTGGAGCATGCAGGAGGCCATAGTGCTGTTTAGATGGGAAATATATAAAGCAAATGTGCAAAATGCCTATGAGAGAAGAAACCACTGATCGTCTCAGATTTCTGTATAACTTCCACCTGAACCAAGCAATTATATGGTCACGTTATCCTTTTCAAAAGTTGGGACTGCCCAAAATGTTAAACTCTTAAGAGAAGCCCATTTCAATGTCATGTTCTATAACATGCTACCTGCAGATAGGACACTATGTACAATCTGCTCAGCTCCTCCTGGTCTATAAGATGCTGCCTGCAGAAAGGACACTATGTACAATCTGCTCAGCTCCTCCTGGTCTATAAGATGCTGCCTGCAGATAGGACACTATGTACAATCTGCTCAGCTCTTCCTGGTCTATAAGATGCTGCCTGCAGATAGGACACTATGTACAATCTGCTCAGCTCCTCCTGGTCTATAAGATGCTGCCTGCAGATAGGACACTATGTACAATCTGCTCAGCTCCTCCTGGTCCATAAGATGCTGCCTGCAGATAGGACACTATGTACAATCCACTCAGCTCCTCCTGCTCTATAACATGTTACCTGCGGATAGGACACCATGTATAATCTTCTCAGGAAGTTCAGAAATATCCACAAACAATGTCCAGATGGTCTAGTTATGAGATTGTAACCTAAAACACATACATGTTCTAATATTTAATGACTGCTCAAAACTGTGTCTGCATGTAAACCACTTCTAGAAGATTCCGAATTCTTCACTGACCCTTCTATTAAAATAAGATTATAAATGTAATAGTAGCATATTTCCATGTTGGGGTTACAATACACATTTTCACCCATTTTTTTTTTCTCTAAATACATTTTACACTTCTATTTTACGCATCAAACTGAGCAACAAGAATCCAAATTCTGAGTTAAAGGCAGAACTTATTACCTGGTTCCGATCTCGAGCACTTGTGTATCTGATCCGCTGTATGAAGTAAAATATCAACCAGGCCGAAGAGATAATCATCAAAACTATAAACGAGATGGAGACGAATACCAGCGAGCCTCGGCTCAAGTTCTTGGCTGGGCTTCGAGATCCGACTGCTATCGCCATAAGCACGGAGATGTTTCTTTCCACGTAACTCAGGATTTCTCGACCAGTTGACTCCGAAATCATTACGGCCACGATATCTCCAGTTCCTGTAGAGAAAGAGAACACATTAAAAATCCGGTTGTGTTCCAAATGTTTTTATTTTTCTGAGCCAAAATGTACAAAAATATGATTACATTTTTACATTACAGTATAAACCATAATCAAAACTGTGACCTACTAAAGACATCATAAGATAATACAGGCAGTCCCCGGGTTACATACAAGATAGGTTCTTTAGATTTGTTCTTAAGTTGATTTTGTAGGCAAGTCGGAACTGTATATTTTATAATTGTAATCCCAGCCAGAATTTTTTTGGTCTCTGTGACAATTGGATTTTAAAAATGTTGCATTGTCATAAGAACCAGGAGTAATAATAAAGCTTCATTACAGACACCTGTGATAACTGTTACAGCTGGTTATTGTAGCCTAGGGCTAAAGTACAGTAAATTACCAATATCCAGGGGTCGGTTGTTCTTAAGTAGGGGAAAGTCTATTTAACAATTTATTAAGGGAATTGAGTGCCTATAGGAGAAATAAGTTGAATGGTGGTCATTAACCCCTTAAGGACGCAGGGTTTTTCGGCTCATTTCTCGCTTCAAAAATCCATAACTTTTTCATTTTTAAGTGTACAGACCTGTGTGAGGGCTTATTTTTTGCGTAACAAATTTTACTTTCCCGTAATGTTATTTATTTTAACATGCCGTGTACTGCGAAGCTGAAAAAAAATTCCAAATGTGGAAAAATTTTTAAAAAAACGCACGTTCTTGTGGGCTCTGTTTTTACGACTTTCACTCTTCGCTCCAAATAACACGCCTACTTTATTCTTTGGTTCGGTGCGATCGCGGTGATACCAAATATATATAGGTTTTATTGTGTTTTAATACATTTTCAAAAATTAAACGAATGTGTACAAAAAAGAAAAAAAATGTTTTGCCATCTTCTGACGCTAATAACTTTTTCATACTTTGGCGCACGGAGCTGTGTTAGGTGTCATTTGGTGCGAAATGAGGCGACGTTTTCATTGCTACCATTTTGAGGTCTGTGCGACATTTTGATCATTTTTTATTTCATTTTATATGTTATGTAAAAAGGTGTAAAAGTCGCATTTCGGACATTTGGGCGCCATTTCCCGCCTCGGAGGTCACCGCCGCCCGTAACCGTTTTTAAATTTTGATAGATCGGGCATTTTGGGACGCAGCAATACCAAATATGTTTGTGATTTTTACTGTTTATTATGTTTTATATCCGTTCTAGGGAAAGGGGGGGGGTGATTTGAACTTTTAATATTTTATTAATTTTTTTTATTTTTTAAACTTTTTTTTTTTCCACTATTTTTTAGACCATCTAGGGTACATTAACCCTAGATGGTCAGATCGCTCCTACCATATACTGCAATACTACAGTATTTCAATACGATGACGTTCGGGGGCGCGGCGATCGTAACAAAGATGTCTTTTAAATGCCGCCGGCGACTCTGCAAGCACCGACCGCGGTTATGAGCGGTGGGGGTTTTCTGCAATATGCAAAAACCCCCACCTTTGTATGAAGAGGACTCAGCCCGTGAGCCCTCTTCATACATCCCTTATACCTCTGCGCCGTAGAGCTACGGCGCAGAGCGTTAAGGGGTTAAAGAACCTCTTTATGGTCATCTAAACACATTGGCGCCCGCAGCTAGAGTTTTACTATTTACAGACGGTCCCCTACTTAAGGACACCCAACTTACAGACAACCCATAGTTACAGACAGACCCCTCTGACCTCTGGTGAAGCTCTCTGGATGTTACTATAGTCCCAGGTTGCAATAATCAGCTGTAAGGTGTCTGTAATGAAGCTTTATTGATAATCCTTGGTCCTATTACAGCAAAAAAAGGTAAAACGCCAATTGTCACTGGGGCCAACATTTTTTTTGTCTGGATCTACAATTATAAAATATACAGTTTCGACTTGCATACAAATTCAACATAAGAACAAACCTCTGGAACCTATCTTGTATGTAACCCGGGGACTGCCTGTACTGCCATCATTTTGGGTTGCGTGTCCAAATGCAGCCTGGAAGTTAATGGTAGAGTGCGAGCAAATGAAGTGACCGTCAACGCTAGCATTGAACAGCTGTATAAATGATCAGTCATAACTTATGATAGTTTGGGTGGTCATCCATTCATTTGGCGGGACATCCACTATTTACATAGAAAGATGCACTGACAGTTTTGGGGTGATACCCGGGTATTACACATGGGTCAAAGTTTAATTTGTCCTGGACAGCAAAGCAAAGCTCATTAGAAGTTTGGGTTTGGCTCAACCTGCTCCCCCCGGTGTTGATGCCTGCAACATTTAAATGGCTGCACAAGATCGGCACTAGAAGTGTACCGCCATTTTTGAGAGTATTGACGCTCCCCGATGGCGTCATCAGGAGCAACGAGCCTCAACAAAATGCTAGCAGCCTTTAAACTGTTAACACCCGTGATTAGTCCCAGCGGCAAAAAAAAAGGTGTACCAGGTTCGGCACCCGGACAAGAAAAGATTTTTAAAACTGATCTTCTCAAAAATAATAATAATTATTTATATAGTGCACACAGATTACACAGCGCTGCACAGAGCTTGCCAGATCAGTCCCTGTCCCCAGTGGGGCTCACAATCTAATCAACCTACCAGTATGTTTTGGAGTGTGGGAGGAAACCGGAGGACCTGGAGGAAACCCACACAATACAAACTCTTTGCAGATATTGACCTGGGTGGGACTTGAACCCAGGTCCCCAGCACTGCAAGGCTGTAATGCTAACCACTGAGCCACCGCGCTGCCCCAACCATAGTGACAAGTAAAAGCCGCTATACAAGCAACATTTTTATGTTTACCAATGCACAAAAAAAAAAAAACTATTAAAATATTTCTAAATATTAAAATATGAATATATTGTGCCCTTAGGACACAAAATATACATTTTGAAGCCACTTTGCAGCGTAGACCCCATAGAGAATACCAGCAATCTGGGGCAAGGAATTCTCAGAACCCCTGATATCCAGATAATTTTAATGCTAAAAAGCCTAGCCACACGTGGCATCGCTACATCCAAAGTGCGACCTATTGGGAACGAAGGCTATAAGACAGATGGATTAATGGGAGATTTTATTTCATACATGTAGCTTACAGCTGAACCCATACTGGCTTATAGCATTTAGTGGCAGGATTACAGCAGATAACGGAGCCACAATTCTCACAAGATCACTGTAAAAACACAACCGAGATAATGAAGACTCGTTCTCATTTAGGCAAAGCAAGTTCAGGATTAATAAGCCCTAAAAACATAACTTTTTATTTTTGGACCCTTTTTTTTTACATTTTAACAGTGTATGCAAACCCTGTATATATAATAGAATACATGTTATTATAGAAAAACCCTTTCTCTATTAAAAATTTCTCTTTTCTTGTAACTGAATCTTCTTGAATCTGCTCAGAATCTCAGCACTCACTGAAAAGCATCTACAATTGACTTGTAAAGTGCAAAGGGTGATGCAAGGACCCACATGCTAGCTGCAGAGATAACCCTATTCTAAGGTATGAAGCCATTTTCAGCAACAGTAATGACTGTATCATATCTGCCAGGTGTGAATATACCCTGAAAGTAAAAAAAAAATACAATATTATAACTGCCCCTTTTTTATTTTAAGATTATGGAAGCAAATGTCAGCAGTTGTGAACATACACTCATTAATAAAATGTCCAGTGGCAGAGCCCCCTTATTAATAAAATGTCCTGTGGCAGAGCCCCCTCATTAATAAAATATTTAGGAAGGGCAAAATGGTCCTTGGGCTGAAAGACCTGGCCAGTGCCATTACAGGAGCCGGAGAGCTGGATTATTACCGTATATATCCTCAGGTATAAGCCAGAGCCCCCTCATTAATAAAATGTCCAGTGGCAGAGCTCCCTCATTAATAAAATATTTAGTAGGAGAGCCCCTTCATTAATAAAATGTCCAGTGGCAGAGCTCCCTCATTAATAAAATATTTAGTAGGAGAGCCCCTTCATTAATAAAATGTCCAGTGGCAGAGCTCCCTCATTAATAAAATATTTAGTAGGAGAGCCCCTTCATTAATAAAATGTCCAGTGGCAGAACCCTGGCTTATACCAGAGTATATACGGTAGTAATCCAGCTCTCCGGCTCCTGTAATGGCACTGGCCAGGTCTTTCAGCCCAAGGACCATTTTGCCCTTCGCACTGAGAAGTCTCTCCCCTCTGCTATAATTAGGAACAGGATTCTGGTTGGATGCTACAGAAGTCACTCATAACAATGAGGAGGTGCTTGAAGTAATTCAGAGAGCAGAAGGCTCTTTAGGAAGAAAGAGACAGCCCGGAGCCTGTAAAGCAGCTGTAGACCAGGATAAAAAGTGTCCACAGTCCTGCTGCTACCAACACCACACGAGGAATTACACCGCAGAGTATGTTGCACAATACTGTGCGTTTTTACAATAGCCAAGAAACAGATTTGCTTTAAAGTCTACTGCTCCCAATGCCATAGATGCAAATAAGCCCACGTACACAAAAATCTTGCCAAAAACGAAAAATATGAGGAATTTTTGGGAACTCAGTAAGTCAGTGCGGCACATGAAATAATAGCTATGTCTTACGAAGTGCCAGGCACTGTGATTATAATCACCTTGATGCCAGTTCCATGGGAAGGGGGCATTAAGGGGGGTACTAGTGGCAGTGAAGTGGGCAGCACTACCTGGACAATGAACAGTTACCTTGAACAATCTCTATGCCAGCATGTGGCTTGCGTCGTTTTGGCCAACACCGGAGCCTCTGTGGGATACATCATGAAGCCTAAACCTCTTGATGTATCCAGCGGCACTATAGGGGTGGGGCTTCAATTAAATGCCGATGCATGAGAGCCGATGTACCATAAACCTCACCATGAGATTTCATATGCTCAGGGGAGGAGGAAGACCCCCTTATTACACACATGTATAGTCCCTACACAGTATGACAGCGCTGACTGAACAATTTTTTGCGAAATATTCTATTCTAATAGGAATAATAGAACAGCACTAGATACTATCCATAAGAAAAGAATCTGGAATTGTTCTTCCATAGAGAATACAACATACATGCAGGGGCGAGCCGCCATGGCCTTCTCTAAATTTTTGTTATTGGAGTACGACAGTAAAACTGAATGAATTACAGGAAAACAGGAAATAAATATTTCCCAATGACCCTTTGCTTGGATCTGTACTCGTTCACATTAACATTATGTAGACGAGCCTATAAATAGACGTCTGTCACTGCACACCAATCGCTCAATCATCCGAATATGACTCCCGGTACCCCTCCCCTTGTAGGGTCTGAGCTTAAAAGCTAAATATCAAGCTCCATAGGTCATTGCTTTAGCACACATTTATGCAAAATATGCAGAGAGCCGCATTGCAAATGCCACTTGCGTGTGTTGGGCGGCAGATTTCCGTAAAATACGGCATGCTCCGAATGAACATTGTACAATTAATGTCATTAAAGTCGCAACGCATAAATATGAGATATATGTGCACGGAACGTCACCGGTCGTTCGCTCATCCACATTCTTGTTAAAATTTTTTTTTACTGCAGACGCAATCATGTCCGAGGCTCAGGCCCTGCGCGACGGTGAACCAGGGGTTATTATCATGAGACGCGATGTCTTGTCATTCCGTTTCATCAGGAGGTAATATTCTGCATAGAGATCTTATAATTGAGCTCCTCTCCCATTAAGGACTGTCCATGTCTTCCAGGCTTGTGAAGCTAAAAGTAGGCTAAAGATATTACTCGCGGATCCCATTAAAATTTAGCCGCACCATTGGATGGCCGGTTTCCATCTCGGATCTAAAAATACTAAAATTATCAAACCCCAAGGGGAACTTTATCTGAGACTGGTCAAACATATTAAACTGTGCTAGTGAATCAAGAAGAAATAAACTGGTCAATTACATTGCTGGCCGAAAGAGAATCTCATTTCTTCCCCATAAATATTGTATCGTCAGCGATTATCGATAATGTGGCTATGAAGTCTTCCCTGCGGCTCCGGCACCGACAAGAAACTTCAAGAGAACCTATCACCAGGTTTTATCCTAGTAAACCATTAGAAACGGTATGAAAATGTCCTTTCTAGCATTCCCTCTTTTACAGTATTTTTCGGACTATAAGGCGCACAAAAATCCTTTGATTTTCTCAGAAATCAAAGGTGCGCCCTATAGTTCAGTGCGCCTTATGTATGCACTGTACTTACAGACAACAGCTGCCTTGAACTGTGCACAGGTCTGCCACCTGCTGGTCATACATCATTATAATCAGGTGTGCCTTATAATCCGGTGCCCCTTATATGAACCTAGAAGTTTCAGCAGGCATTTATTGATGGTGCGCCTTAGGATGATGTCACACATGGCGTTTTTGGTCCGTTTTTAAACATCCGTTTTCAGTCGGTTTTTGGCAGTTTAAAATGCATTTGGCTGCTTACAACCTGTTTATCTATTAAGATAATTGGGAAAAACTGACTAAAAACGCACCAAAAACGCCATGTGTGGCATCACCCTTATACTCCAGTGCGCCTTATAGTCTGAAAAATACGGTATATAAAATCTCACCTATTTTATCCACTTAAAAAAATCACCCCCAAAGTCTGGCAAATATGACTCTTCTCACCTCATTTTAACACGAGATGAGTCAAGTTTAGTGGTTACAGGTGAGGGCCATGTCAGAAGTCCTTATCTTCTGTTCTCTAGTACTTAGAAACATGATTTTAATGTCAAATTAAAGGGGTTGTTTGAGAGCAATTATATGTGGCCGGGAGGGGGTTGGGTAAAAAAATATAAACATTTACTTACCCCTGTGGTCCCTCAACTACGTCTCTCCACATATATATATATATATATGTTTTTTTACATCTTGGACAGCCCATTTAAAAGATGAGAATCTCATCTTTCCGATCACCTCAGGCTTAGGACTTTGAGAGCTACACAACCAGAGTAACAGGCAGCTAAAGACATAGTTGAAAATGAAAGCTGTATACAAAGATCCAGTTTTGTAGCGCACAGAACCATAAGCCTGAAGTGCTCCTAAAGAAGAGATTCTTCTCTTTAATATGACACAAAAAGCCCCCCCCCCCCCCCGAGTCCTATAATACAAAAGATAGGAGCTTATGAGTTGACACTACTCCTGCAACCACGAAACTTGACTCATCTCACATTAAAAAGGGATGGGAAGAGTCATATTTGCTTGACTTTGGAGGAGATTATTTTTTATAGGTAAGTGGGTGAGATTTCACCTAAAAAAAAGGGAATTCTAAAAAGGACAATTCATCCCCTACCTAAGGAGCATGGTAGTTTGGTGGGGTAAAATAAGGTGACAGGTTCCCTTTAGAGTTAAGTTGAAGGGGTATTCCAAGAATTCTGAAAACATAGTATGAGGCAGACGGTCTTTAGAATGTGATTAAAAAAAATTTACCAACTAAAGGAGGTCTCATTCCAGATAGACAGACAGTTCCCTGTTAAGCATTAGCATATTGGCTGCGGTGCATTGAGCCCCATGATAAATTCACACTGTATCAGCAGCCTCGGATGCCTATAGACTCATAAAAAGAGCTATTTTTGACCCGTCTCCTCTTTATCTTTCCAACAGCCACTGACCCTCGTTCACACCATCTCATATGTGTCTCAACGTGGAGACATCCGCTATCACAATACTTTGGATGCGGTTTTTCCCGAAAAGATATTCTGATGAAGATAGATCTCAAAAGCACAACGCAGTAACACTTTGTGAGTATAATAAATTTTAAAACTCTACCTAAGTGTTACTGTGTTGAAATTTCAAAATCAAGCATAGATATACCAGGGACACTTACTCATAGATCCAGGCACTGTGACTATTGTAGTCTTCTCATATGTGGTATCCATGGACTCCTTCCTTCTCAAATCAACTTTGAAAAATTATGCTAATGAGACTGAAGGGCACTGGGGGTGCTACTAGAGCCTCTCCATGCTGCAGATTCACAGGCTGTTACACTGCGCAGAAGCACCCCTACCCCCTCCCACTGTGCTGAAATTTCCTCTGTTGCAGTGAGATTACATCAGGCATAGGGGGCAGAGGGGAGTGTCAGGCAGTGTAACAGCATGTGAATCTACAAAACAGATGGGCTCTGGTAACAGCCTCAGGAGCCCTTCAGGTTCATTAGCATAATTAAAGAAGGAAGGAACAAATAAGATCACCTGCCTGGATCAACAGGTAAGTGTCCCGGGTTTATCACGCTTGATTTTAATGGCATATTTCTGTCTGTATACCAACAGAGGCAGACAACAACAGGAGCCTGGACAATCCCTTTAAATCCATGGGACCTATCTACCAAACAAACAATCTAGGACGGTATTAAGAAATAAATAAATAAAACATAACACAACACTTTTGGTACGATTCACATCCGGCAAAAATAAAAAATTAACCGTCAAAGTGAATAAAAATATGGCACCAGTCTAAGCTAAAAGTAAAAATAAAGGTAAAAATACAAAACAAAACCAAATTTACCTATATGCTATAGGACAGTGATGGCGAACCTATGGCACGCGTGCCAGAGGCGGCACTCCGAGCCCTTTCTGTGGGCACCCAGGCCATCACCCAGCACACCAGACAGGACTCAAAGAATCTTCCTGCAGTTCCAAGCAACTTAAAAGATGCTGCTTCCAGTCATATTTTGATATTTACTTCGCTACCTGGGACTGTAGGAAGAAGCAGAATGAGTAGACACGGCCGAATTATCTTTGGAGGACCTCCTGATGGACCACAATTTTCTCTGTACAGAGGGACACTGGAAAGAAGCTAAAATGATGAAACTTTTCCATCTTTCTATTGTGTTGCTGTCCTCAGGAGGCCAATATGATTGAAAGTTGTTGAACAGGGAGCAATAAGTTACTGCTTTAATTTTTGGTTGGCACCTCGCGATACATAAGGGGTGGTTTTGGGTTGCAGTTTGGGCACTCGGCCGCTAAAAGGTTCGCCATCACTGCTATAGGAAAACCCTGTATATTCCTTGCTTCTCCCCTTTTTTATGGGACATGTACACAATATCCCCCCTCTCTAATCAGGAAGGGAGACAAAGACCACGGAGACTTGTCGTTGTTGTTGTTATTCTCACAAGAGCTAACATTTTCCATTGTAACCGGATATCCCAGCAAAAAAATGTATTCCTCTAAGTATTCTCAATTCCTCATTATGTGCTCTCACTCTCCGTAGTTACGGGAACCCGGCAAAGCGTGGTGCCAGGGAATGGAGAGAACGTCCACAAAATGAGTCTGTGGGCGGCCGTTAATGTGACATCTCCAGAGAAGTCAACCCCTCATTGATCACTTTGGGGGATGGAGACCAAGGGTTACGAGGAAGCCATATTATCTCCTGGAGAGACGGCACAGCATAGGTCACACAGGATGGGAAAATGCACTTTATTACTCGTGTCCCTGTATAATGGAAAATGTAGACGAGCATAAAACTTCCGGATACTGGAATATTTCAGATTAGCAGTGAACGAACCATAACATCAATTATTCTGTAATATTACATTGTGAAAGCTTTACAGTTAATAGCCCTTTTAAAGGCCCCAGGTCTCCTTTAATTCCTGGAAAACATCCTATTTTGGCAGTGGTGACTTCTTTTTCCGTTCCCTGTTAGGTTTTTTAATCAACGGTTGAATTTTATTTATTTTACAAACAAACAAGGGTTCATACCCTCATAACATTTGAAACAAGAGAAGAAAAGAGGGGAAAGGTGATGGTGGGGGGGATCAGGGGTATGTTATATAGCATCTATGGGGAGGAAAAACAGAGGTGGACCATTCTCTTATATCGACTGAGCTAGGCCACTCTAATTGTCCTCATGGAGGTCTTGATTTCCATAGCAGAGAAGGTTCCAGTTCCGGATGATTGGATATCATTGTGCTTAAAGGGAAGCTGTCACCAGGGAACTCATTTTCACTAAAGACAGATTGCAGAAGCCCATTACACCTGCAGTGCACATCTGCCTTTCTGCTTTCTCTAAGCATTTGCATTACAATATAATTGCGTGTTATAACTTACCTTGCTCCCTGACAAAATCCTGGGGTAGTCACAGGGGCTGGACTTTGGTTTGGATGCATTTCAAAAAACAATGTGGCTTGTCTGTGTTACTCACTCCTCAGAGTTTGGCCCCCACCTTTGTAATCCTGTCTAGCTCCACCTCCTGCTTCTTCTCAGAGGTCACAGTCTAGTCAGCCTGTCATCATTGGAGGGGGGACAGGCTGTACAGGAGCACAAACATGGAGACAGCCTGCAACTCAAACATGTCACATGTTGTTTTTTGAAATGCATGCAAACCAAAGTCCAGCCCCTGTGACTACCACAGGATTTTGTCAGGATGCAAGAGTAAGTTATAACACACAATTATATTGTAATGCAAATGCTTAGAAAAGGCAGAGAGGCAGACGTGCACTGCAGGTGTCATGGGCTTTTACAATCTGTCTTTAGTGAAAATGAGGTCCCTGGTGACAGGTTTCCTTTAACAATGGGAGAGGTGTGGAGGAAAGGCAGAAGGAAAAAGTGGGGAGGTAGGTGGTAGATGTAGGGCACAGAACCCGGGATCTTTGAAAAGAACCATCAGTAGATACAGGTTCTATAAATATTTACAACTTGACGTTCCAAATACCACGTCACCTTCCAAACCGTTTTATATTTCTGTGCGTATAGTCAGTTGAAGGCTTGTGTTTTGTGGGATGCATAGACATTTCTGACTGTCTTTTATTCCATTTTATGAGGGAGGTGGAAGAAAAATAGGATTTAGAATTTTTTTTGCTTCACTGCACATTTTAAATAGGTTATATGTGAAAACTTTCTAACAATGGATCAGTCTTATTTTTTTTTTTTTTAATAAAAAGATATTTCATATTTTCATACTTTGCAGCAAAATCAGACGAAAATGCACAATTTCCCTATATATTCTCATATTCTATGAGCCTTAAGGATCATAGCATACACAATAAGGGCTCATTCAGACGGGCATTTTTGACATCAGCACACTGTTTTTTTTGCAGATAGCATACTGACCCATCGATTTCTATGGGTCTGTTCACATGCGTTTTTTTTTTTAGCAAGCACTATATTTTTTTCTCACATGCAGACCACAAACCTGCATAAGAAGTCAATGGATCCACCAAAAAAAAGTATGACATGCGACGGACACACCCATCTGAATAAACCCAAACACTCCTGTATTGCAGTGTACTATGACTGTCAGTGTAATGCTGACCATTCTATTCTGACCTTCTTTTAGACTGTAGTCATAGCAATTATTTTTTAGGGTCTGTATGCCAGTTTTCTGGCGTACAAGCCCTGAAATAATATCAGGAATTTCAAATATCTCCCCCCTTGCGTTATTGCCCCTGTCTGTGCACTAGTTATTGCCTATGACCGTTCAGGCATAGGTTCAAGAGAACCTGTCAGGGCGATTTGAGACACTAAACCACCCACAATTCCTTATTCTACCCACTGATGGGACTTAATCAAGGGCATCTTGGGACATCTTGGTTTGGTGTCCCATATCGCCCAACAGGTCCTCTTTAAAGCACAGGTCCTTTCCTGGAGTAGAACTGTTGATGTATGGCTACATCAGTAGACTGGAGCCTCCTGCTATGCCCGGCACATTGGATGGAGCATGTGCCCACCATGATAAATAACTCCCATACACAAGGCTCAAGGAGGTTAGTCTGGAGGACTGTCCAAACTGAAAGATGTCCAAACTTTGTCCAACATCATCCATCGAGGGGAACTCGGGAGGCCCCAGACATAGTCAGTTGATCATACCAAAAGTGAAAATTTAGTTTGACATATATTGTATAATGTATGTAATGTATATAATATATTATATAATATATGTAAGGTAATGCATATAATATATTATATAATGTATGTAATGTAATGCATATAATATATTATATAATGTATGTAGATGGTTTTCGTTATAACATGCCAAGCCTTTTATAATATAACGATTAGCCTTTGCGTCTGACCTTGTCCGCCACTTGGTTTTATGGAGCAAATATCCCACGTTTGTGCATGGACAATTATATTAATAGCCAATCCAATCCAATTTATTCTATGTTAAAAACAAAAGAAGATAAAGGAATTTTATGTCATGTTGATAATGTCAAAAGGTTTTCTAGGCGTTTGAAAAAAATCCTCGATCAGCAGATCTTAAGGCACTTAGCTACAAACCAAGGAGGGAGTAATGGAGATAAGGAGATACAATGACGGGTGAAGGAGGTTACCGCGCTCGGGCTATCAGGTCTCACAGAATACATTTACAGACAGAGGCACCGAATCTCTAGTGTATTATAAAAATGAGGGGGCATTCAATACAAGTGACTGATTTATGACTTGTATAATCAGTCGTGAAGACCAGGGACATCTTGCTGATGACATTTTGAAGGCGAAGGTTGTCAGGTTGTGAGCGGCCCCCACTGAACATGAAGCCGTCATGTTATTTAGGGAAGCGTCGACTCAACGTTAAGGTCACAGTCAGGTTTTACGATACATATAGCATTCATACTCCGATTTCCCAGATGCAATGTACACATGCACTTAGAAGGCTGAAGCAGAGACAAAAGCTATTAACCCTTATGTAACGCACCATCCACTACCCTGCAATACCAAAGGAATAAAAAAAATCCTTAGTCTCCTTATGCTATAAGATCTGGGAGACTCGTGATCAAATCCTTTACAGGTTTTAAGATATAAAAAGAATAGAATTTTTTTTAAATTAATTTTCCATGTAACTTCCCATATTTTAATTTTAAAAATCGTAATATTCAGCGTTTTTTACTCTGGACTAGTTGTAGAAAGCTACTCCCTATTCTGTAGAGATCATTTTTCAGCATTCATCTCATTACCATCACGGGTAGAAGACAATGAAAGGAAACACCCATGTATAGATAACACAGAATAACATTAGGTAATCTTATCGCCTCCCCCTGGCTGCAAGAGCATGCCCATAGGCCGGTTCACATGTCTGGCACCCCTGCCCCCCCCTTTAGCTCTTTCCAGGACATACAGTACATAGCTAAGCAAGCCTACAGTCACACTAATGGGGGCTTGGCTTTTGTACGAATGCAAAAAAGCAATTCCCTGCTAGGAAGGTAGAAATATATGAGGGAGGCAGAGGTTGAGATAACTCTTGTGCAAGCATCTAGGACGCTTGTACAGGCAAGTTCTACTTCTCTAAAATAGTCTAATGCAAATTTCCTTTTCTACCCTCTGCCTCCATTTTGCCCTCTTCCAAATAAAAATGACTTAAAAAATGTCAAATGGGTGGCTGGCGTCGGCCACAGTCTGGACGGGGGGGATCTGGGGCATCAGCCATTGTCTGGACAGGGAAGGGAAGTGGGGCGCCAGGACAGAAAACGCTGGCTGGCAAGATGATTTTCTTGCATAAATATCAGTGTATTAACAATATATATGTATTGTTGCCCTTCTGGAAAAAAGTTCATGTGAAAGGAGGAAGACAGCAGACTCAGCACCCATTGCAAGGATCTGCAATTTCTAGGACACATATGATCTCGGTGTGTGGGGGAAGCGTAGGCCCATTGATGTTACAATCTTGACATGATTATAATATTCTTTATGACTATGTATAAATGAATAAACACTATCTTAATTAACCCAAAGTTCTCAGGATCCACTCATGGCTTTCCTTAGACATCATACATTACAAAAAGTTAAAAACCTATTGAATAAAAAGGAGGCTGAAATTTTTAACACGGAGGTCAAGCTCTCCCTGCCCTAGAACACCTTGTCAATGTAATTATGGTCCTTCATCCAGGGACCTCATTGACCGGAGTTCCTGAAGTCCAGCGCATGATGTCAATCACATGGGAGTAGGTGTTCATAGGCAGGGAAGCTTGACTACAGTGTTAAACTCTCCGCCTCCATGACTTTATACAACCAATTAACATCTCACTTCATAGTTGAGTTTCTGGATGATGCCCCCCAAACTGGGACATAAAAGAAACATTATCTAGAAGTTGGTTAGCTGCTTGACAACATACTGGTAGTGGTTATTAGGCCAATTTCTGATGACAAGTTCCCTTTAAGAACAAGACCACTCCAGTCCTCCAATGGTGCATGAAAAACTTCTTCCAATATGTATGCAATTTTTTTAAAGAAACATTTAAAAAAGCCTCTCCAGACTTTTAATGAAACCAAATTGATCTAAGCCACTATAAATCCAAAAAAAAAAAAAAAAAACACCCAAAATAAACAAGTGATGTGAACAAATCCCAATAGTCTTTTTCGAAGCCACCTTCTTCTAGGGCCTTGATGACAAAGATTGTAGTCCCTGGCATATATTCCATAATATTTGAAAAAAGCATTGGGGGGGGGGGGGGGCTTCAACCTTCATTAGCTAAACTGGGGAGGGAGTGTGCTTTCACCAAACACAGATCTGCTGAATAACAAAGACTGATCCTATGGTCAGAAGATCTACCATGACTACACTATGGCAACAACACGGAGGCTTAAACACGTGAAGGACAACGGATAAACAAATAGAGCGCCCAAGGGGGTGAACATTCCTGCGTCTTGCTCCTATTCTTTCCGTGTTGTTCACATTTCATTTTGATGCATGGAAAGGGCTGATGTCTGAGGAAAGCTGAAATCCCTCTTGTGTACGGTGTATTTTTATCTGCATGATGTTGGCCTCATTCTATTTCCAGCCAGCAGTCTCCCTCCCACACTCCTCCGCTACATCTGGAAACAAAAGGACCAAATTCAATTAATGTCATCTTATTATAGTTCCAGCTGAAACCCATGGATAGGAAACCAAATTTACGTCTGAAGCGAATAGGTCCTGCTTCTATGGAAATGGCAAGAAGTTCAAACACAGGTTATTGACTTGCAGAGGGGACCTCGTGGCCAAACATAATGGTCACTGATGTGAGGGAGACCTTGTATATGGTTAGGTTAGATGGAGTGGAGATTGGTAGTTGGTCAAAGACAACGACAACATGGGTGCACTGTAGTATTGGCTATGACAACCATTTTGATTGGTTCCTCGACAAAATCCATTTGAAAATTTCCAGATGGGTTTTGCCAGAGGTATGTCCCTACAATGTGGCAAACTGTCCAATCATCCAATCAGAGCCGAGTGTGGTAGCCTGCACATGGAAATAAAAAAAAAAAGGAAGAAAAAAAGACAGCAACCAATCTATTTACCAAAAGCTGTTTGTTTGGTGCACGCAGCCCAGGGTCCTAGTGTGCAGGATCCATAGTCCAAGACAAAAAAAGGAGAGAGTTAAACCTTTATTCACACAGACATAGAAAAAACGTTTTGATTCACAATGAATCTTTGTCATGCTTTAAGAGGTACCGTATATACCGGCGTATAAGACGACTTTTGAAGACTGAAAAATCTTCAGTCTGGTCTGGGGTCGTCTTATACGCCGGTAATGTTTCTTCTCACCTTTTCCGCGATACACCGAAGCTCCGCTGCTACGCTCCGGCCGCCGGTGACAGCTACGTGGGTGCCGGCGTCGCAGAGAATATGACGTCGGCACGCGGCTGACGTCATATTCTGTGAGCCGCCAGCGCTCAATGAGCTGTCACCGCCGGCCGGAGTGTAGCAGCAGAGCTTCGGTGGATCGCGGGAAAGGTGAGAAGCTGTTTTATTATTAGTGTGCCAAGCAGGCTGGCTATATAGAGGGGGAGGCGGCAGGATGCAAACTGGGGGGGCCGCCATTCTGCACAATTGGGGGCCGCCAGGCTGTATAATAGCTGGCTGTATACTGGGGGTACAGGCTGGCAATATACAGGGGGAGCTGGCTGTTGGAAAAGGGGTAGTCTTATACGGCGAATATATCTTAAACTCTATATTTTTAACAGGAAAGCAGGGGGGTCGTCTTATACACCAGGTCGTCTTATACGCCAGAATATACGGTAGTTGTCTTCTTGGTTATTTCAAGAACATCTCAAAAATTAAAGCAATTCACTATACTATTTATATACTGTGCTAATGAAGACTATCCCTGGTAAGACTGTTTGACCTTGAATTCTACCACTAGAGGATTTCATGGTTACACTGTAGAGATGTAGAACGGAGGATACACCGGACTGAACGAGCTGCAACTCCAGATTATTATTTATACATATAGAGGCTTCTATCCAATCCAATGGTTAACATTAAGACAATGCAGTAAATGAAGCAGCACTCCGCCAAGCTCGGCTAACAACACTTTGTAGATCATCCTCCTTTATCCTCGCGCTCTTGTTTTCTGGCCAAACAAAAGCTTCTGGGAAGGCGCCAGGGTGGAGAACTCGACAGGTTTCTCGCTACTGAAACGACTTGTCTAATTTAAGATTTGTAAAATTGCAAACATCGCCGCAGCTTGTTTACTAAACAGAGACAATCGCATTACATTCCGGGTGAAGACAACTCATTATTGGGATTTCCAGGGAAAGAAGGACTACATCTACATAAATAGAGAATGAGGCAAGAGCAAACAAGAGACCGCGGTACAGAATAGTCAAGCAAGGCAAAAGGCCAAAAACATGCAAAAATTATTAACACACTGACAGATACCATGCACATCCAAGTATTGCAAGTACCTGTCGGTGTGTTAATAATTTTTGCATGCTTTTGGCCTTTTACCTAGGCTTTTACCCCGAAGATCAAGGCTATGGAGTATTACGGCCTGGAATGTGGGACAAAGGATAAGCCCACATATGCTGATAAATTTTTACCAAAGAAAATAATTGGTGATTCTTTCCACCTCCGCTCCCCATACATGACCTTTGGGTCATTTTGCCACCGTTATGTTTACCAACAACTAAGTAACTGTGGAGGGAAGGCTCGGTCTACCCAAAAGCTAAGGGCATGGGCTAAGCAAGGTAGCATAGGGAAGGGTTCACATAGCCAACATTGGGGGTACAAATTGGAAAAGTAGCCCTCCAGTTGTATAAGTTTAGGGGGTATATACAACTTTAGTAGCCCTGCTCAAAAGGTTTACAAAACCATAAAAAAAGTAAAATAAGGCTACATTCCCACCAAGTTTTTTTGATATGCTTAGCAAATACATCACAATAGCTTCTGGTGTATATGTTGAGAGTCTCTAAAGACACCTACTGTGTCCTCCTTTTTGCCTTTGTCTGCATAGTATATGTTGGATGTAGCAATCTGTGTCTTTCTATCCTGCTCCCTCCTGCTGTATGACGTATAAACGTGGCGGAGGCCATAATCACCAATGGGGCACAGATGCAAAGTATTGCATCCATTTCCGAAATCCACTGAGCATATGCTCTGGGGGGTCCCAAGTGATGTAACTGTCTATATAAGGACAGTACATTATCGGGGAACCATCCTGAACATTGGCAACAGCCAATCGCTGCTGCCAATGTTCACTCCTCCACCTGCTTTCAGGGAATCCACCGGATGCATCCTTAACTCAAAGGACTTAAAACATATTGGGAATTTGCAGGCCTGCAGCGACGACATAATGTCTATAACATGTTGCCAAAGTGATGCAGTGGTGCAGGTCCTTCAGGGCGTTAACTGGTCATCAAATCCAACCCCCATATTAAATTTGGCTGGTATACATACCTGCTGGGTATAAAATGCCAAAGAACGGTAAATAATGGTTGCTGTAAGTAGACTGTCAATGACTTAAAAAAAAAAAGTCAGAAAATACCCAGTTTAGATATTTTTACAGTACCACTTTCAAGTCACCAGGATGTGACAGGTCTAAGTGAGGCATATAAAGGATGTGGGCAACAGTTTGGCCACGCAAAGTCTATTTCTGTACAATACACCCACCACTGGCTACGGTTTAGCCAGTCACTTTTAGCTAAGTGTGTATTACTTTGTGAACAAAGTTATGAAAAAAAACAAAATTTACAAAATGGTCTCATGGTGAGAATTTCGAATATGAATTCTAAAAAATTATGATGTTGAAAGCCAGGAATCAGCCTGGGGCCCTTGCAGATCGAGTATACGGTGATAACATGCGCCTATTTTTACACAATTATCTCCTTGACCTTCTTGATAAAGGGTCATATGTTGCATTCCGAGGTGAGATTCAGAATTGTTAAAAAAAAAAAAAAACTTAAAAGAATTTCATAAAACTTTAAAAAACAGTAGTAAAATGCATGACATTTTAAAAAAACAAAACAAAAAAAAACAAAAAGAAATCTTAAAAGTACAACTGTTTTTTTTTTTTTAACCTTTGAGTTTGCTCGCTACTCAAAGGAAATCTACCACAAAGATGCAAGTTACACCAAGACCACTTGGTGAAACATTAAGGAAGACGACTGTGCATGTGTAGGAAGTGCCGAGTGCTGGCTGTCGTCAAAGGTGGTAAAGGAGGACAGTAACGCTAAACAGAGGCTGAAGACTGAGCAAGAAGGGGCTCCTGTGACGTAAACAGGAGTCCCTGAGGCTCATTTGCATAATTTTAAAAGATGGTTTTCTCCAAAACTAGGCTGTTAAAAGATAAAAGGAAGGACAGAACATGCCTCCAGAACACACGCACCAGTGTGTAACTGTGTTTGGTGTACAATACTGCATTATTGTGGTAGATTTTCTTTAAAAATAAATTAAACCTCCCCCTTGCCTCTTGAACACAGAAAATCAGGGTGCACGAGTAGACATTTCTGCCCATTTAGCCCGGTTCTGCTGCTACTTCCCCGGCCAAACTTCCTGGTATTGGGAGAGACTGTTCATCACAAGGCTTGTTCTTTCTTGTCCTGGGTACATCATTGTTTCCAGCCCCTTCCCATCCATTTCTAGCCATAAAAGGATGGCTTAGGGATGGAACAGGGAGCCTAGCGTCAGCCCCTTCCCATCCATGTCTAGCCAAAAGGATGGGTTAGGGATGGAACAGAGAGCCTAGTGTCAGCCCCTTCCCATCCATGTCTAGCCAAAAGGATGGGTTAGGGATGGAACAGAGAGCCTAGTGTCCGCCCCTTCCCATCCATGTCCAGCCAAAAGGATGGGTTAGGGATGGAACAGATAGCCTAGTGTCAGCCCCTTCCCATCCATGTCCAGCCAAAAGGATGGGTTAGGGATGGAACAGATAGCCTAGTGCTAGCCCCTTGCAACCAAACAACAAGTGAATCCCAGAGGCTTTAAGGCTAATAGCATACACATAATAATACACACTGCAGGATTTATTCCCCAACTGGTGTAAAAAGGCATCAAGACCCTTCTTGAAGCTCTCTGCTGTCCCTGCTGTGACCAGCGCCTGAGGCAGGCTATTCCACAGATTGACAGTTCTCATAGTAAAAAAGCCCTGTGGCCTCTGGTGATTAAACCTTGTTTTCTCCAAACGGAGACAGTGCCCCCTCGTCTTTTGATTTGATTTAATCTGAAACAACTTACCACCATATTTTTTGTATGGACCATTCATATATTTAAATAAATTAATCATGTCCCTTTATAGTCGTCTCTTTTTCAGACTAAATAAATCTAGTTGTTTTAATCTTTCCTCGTAACAAAGACCCTCCATACCCCTTATCATTTTTGTGGCTCTTCGTTATGTATGTAGTGGAATTTTTTTACATTTTTTTTTTGGTCCGAATTTGCAGCAGATACACTACAGGGATCCTCCAATACAATGGTCAGCAGCGCCTAAACCTTTCCAATAAATGAAATTCTGGTATGGTGCTACTTATCACATAGCACGACCGGCTATAAATAGAGAACAGTGCGATGGCTTTCTCCACTTTGCTGCGGACAAGCTCTGGAGTCGTCTAGATAACGTCACCATGAAATCCAAGTATTCCAGGGGCGGTGATCTGACCCCTTACATCATCGGCTGCCACTCTACAGGGTGAGCGGCCATCTGTCTAGCAGCCACAAGGCACAATGTCAATGCTAATACTGGCACGAGGACAATGCTAACAGGACAATACGGAGGCACTTTATTCATCTACAGGCATTTATGTCTATTCCTTACAAGATTGTATTACAACACCAGACTTCTTATGTGACATCTTAATATCTGATTCAGCTGTTCCTCATTTATCCAGGTCCTCTATACAAGACCACGCAGATGTTTGTTATCTGAGTACATATCTTCAATATGCATATGGAATTTTTTTTATTATTATTTACTTTATGCATATAAATTGCTCATTTTACATGCCAAATTAAACATAAAATACTATGCCCATCCCTATAAGTTCCCATTTAATTAACTAATCAGTAGATATCCATCAGCCAATATTTCCGAGGCTCTACACGTCGCAATTTTCAGCAGGGTATTGCCCCAAGTGGACGAACGACTGGGCGTTCGTGTACTCAGTGGAAGCCATGGAAATGTAGCGTGGACTTATAAATGGACTATGGCATATTCAGCCGAAGAGTGGTGATGTACTTATGCCTTTTATGTCTTGGATTGAATTTGTATATAAATGAAGTTGAATATATGGTCGGTCTATGAATTTTTGCCCCATGTGAACATCCCCTTAAAGTGCCATAGTAGATGTTTCCTACAGGCCCTGCAAAGCACATCAATCTACATTCGGGAAGGTAAGGTTATCCAAAATCAGTATAATAGTGTGAGGCATTATTCATATAGTGGTTAAAGATTCTCAAGTGAAAACATTTATTATATTATATCAATTTGGGATCAGTTTTTTCACCAAACTATTAACATCAAGTAAATCAGGTCTGTAAAAAATTAGATTACTGTGAAACAATAGTTCTATTATGTGGAATATTTTTTTATTATTTTATCACAGCTCCCTGGGAGTTCACGGTACCCGCGTGGCCAATGACTGTTTGACCTATGTACAATAAACGAAAGTGATGCCCTATACATCAGCGGAAGTGAAATCCCATAGTTTAAGTAGGCAACTGTGATCCCCAAAACCCCAAGAACTACAGGGCCAAAAACACAGAATCATATGGGAACCTGGGGCCAAAGAAGGTAAAGTACGGTACGCTTTTTTTTGCCATCTAACCTTTTGATCTAAAATTTGTCTAAAACCACTGATACATAAGGTGAAACAGATTTTTATATAAATGCATAAGCAGATTGATAAATATATGGCCCAATGAAGGGCCCTACCAGGTGCAGACAACCCATAAAGTGCAAAACATGAGGGTGCGGTGTGTCACAGGTGGTGTGTGGCGACACGTCATGGGCTCACCACACCATAACCAGGAGCCTTTGACTCCTATTGGTGAGACAGCAATTAGAGAGGCCAGATCATGGCTATAATTCCAGCCATGTGAATGAGCCCTAATGGTGAGTTCCTAAAGTCATCATAGCCAGCCTCTTGGTTTCACAGGTCCAATTCATTCAAAGAATGACATGCATCCCAAGAATAGAAAACCCAAGACTAAGGCCTCCTCCTGCCAACAAGCAAGTGCAGTCAGTGCGCTGAAGGGATATCCCGACCCGAAACTCCGATCATGATCAATGAACTGATATGCCGAGTTCATTTTAGTGATCAGAGTTTAGGGTCCAGATATCCCTTCACACAGAAAGCAATTTTCAATAACTGCACTCGCACATGGGGAAGAGGCCTACTAGACTGAGGTGACATATGGCCAAAATGTTTTATTACTGAGAAACTCAAATTTTTAGTAACTAAATAAAAATTAATAAATAACATTTAAAAAGCATATCCAGCAAAACATTGCGACAATTGAAGATCTTTTAATAAAGGGAAGGCTGGGCGGGACGTCTCTCATGGCGTTTTTGGTCCGTTTTTAAACATCCGTTTTCAGTCAGTTTTTGGCCGTTTACCATGCGTTTGGCGGCTTACAACCTGTTTATCTATTAAAATAATTGGGAAAAACGGACTAAAAACAGACCAAAAACGCCATGTGTGGCATCACCCTAACCCAGGTAGTCGCTGGAGAGTCTCCAATCAAAAGAATCCCTACAAACGTTGACCATCCTATTCACCATGGTGCGATAAATCACAACGTATATCATCTCAGCACTAGCCAGGGCTAGAATAAAGCATGTAGTGAAAAATGGTTGAAAAAAATCTAACTCCCAATTAAAAATACCTCAACCTGAGGTAAAATTACACAGTAGAAGCCAGAAAAACAATGGGGACTGTGGTAGGAAGAAAAGCAATGAGAGGCAGTAACGCCATGTGGCCCCTTTACACAATTAGTTCAAGGGGCCCCCTCCACTCACAAAAACGTTGCGTCTTCACAGGCCGCAAACAATGGACCTATGGACGATTGATGCCAGCCAGTCTTTGGCGTGTATAGAGAAAGAACCTATTGTTGGCTATGTTTGCAGCTCGGACACCTGGCTCCTGTGCTGGGCAAAACACAGCCTTGAGCCATAAGAACATGGGGTTGTGTCTCGTGTCCCCATGTTTTCATGTCCCCATTATACGGCCGTGTGAATGAGGCATAAGCCATACAAGAAATTCCAGTTATATCCATATCCTCGACTGTTGCCTTGCTTTATTTTTGTCTCTGCACGTCTCCTTCGTTCTACGACTGACAGCAAAGGAAAACAAAAAGAAAAGAAGACTGTCAATTTACTGACAGCGAGTGGGAGACCGCGCAACACTCACGGAGGACTCGAAGACTCAAATGCCATGTAGAGAAGGTGCCGATTGCAATATCTCTTGGACACCATGTTGCTGCAGTAATAATAGGGTATGGCTATAAGTAGATGCCTAGAAGTATTCTTACAATAAAAACCAGCAACAAACAGAACAAGAAATAGAGCGTCATAACGATGAATTCATCCTAAAGGCATCTCAATAGGACAATGCACCTGTATTATGGCTGTGACACATAGCTATCCACCTTATTCAATTGTAAGAAGAATTAACTAAATTACCTAGAATTTATAAAACTTTATCACCTCTGCATTGTACGTGACAGAGTTATGTTTCTTTTCTTTCTTTTTTTTTTGGTAAAAACCACTAAAGGTCTGGGGTTATTTCTTTAACTTCTTAACTATCCATACCCATTAAAGTGCCTTTGACTACTTGAAGTAGGCATCATGATCAGTGCTGCTTGCTTACAAGTTTTTCTAGCCTCACTGCATCTTCCGTCTCTAAAAAAAAAAAACAAACCCGCACCCAACACTCTGCAAATTCGTACAGTCCACCAACAGAGATCTGAGACACGGCTGTCAACTCGAGACCGAGGAGAATGTGGTCACATGACCCAAAGTACTTCCGCAGAATTCCTGATATATATACGAGAGCTAAAAAAAGAACACCTTGTTTACACTGGAGACGCCTAGAAGAAAGTGGGAGGAAGCCTGCAAAAACAGGACCCAGCTTCAGGAAACATTTACAGAAGTTGATCTCTCCCTTGGTTAGCGTTGAGGAGGAGATGTTAAAATATAACAGATCTCTAAAGTAAAAGGAGGTTAATAGAAACCAAGCAATGCTGTACGCTGGGTACAGATCGCTAAACGGGGACAAAGTGCAAACACAAAATAACTATTAAAGGAAATCTACCACCAGGATGAACGATTGTAAGCCAAGCACACTTACATGCTGGTGTGTCCCCCCTCTGGTAGGGTCTGCTCTTCTTTTACCTTTTTATTCCCTGTTTCACCCCACCTTCCCCCCCAAAAAAAGTTATTATGCAAAAAAAACATGAGGGGCCTGGGCTGCATAGGTGTGGAGCCTTGAGCCCCTTAGGCTCGTTTGCATAATTTTTGCAAATAATAAAGCCTTTTATTCTTAAAAACATAAGAAGCTAAAAGAAGTGCAGATCCTGCCAGAGGGAGCACACACCAGTATGTCAGTGTACTTGGTTTACAATGCTTCATCCTGGTAGTAGATGTCCTTTAACGTGATTCAGCAAATTTGAATTTTGTTGCATAATAGGCAAAGCCTCAAGGTCCAACGTGGCCTTTTGAGTTTCACCACCCATTACCACCTACTCAGCCTTGATGGACATTGCCCTGGCCAAGAGACATACCTCATGGCCATGCATATGGTAAATCAAAATGCTCTCTGCATAAAAACTATGATTTTTGATATATCAGCACACCCATCATTGGGTTTGATGAATGTGTGTGGGTTCCACAACATAATGCAGAGTGCATACAAATAGGAGTAAATTATACTCAAAGTTAGTGCCTGTACATAAAGGAAGAATATGTTCCTCCTCCAGTATTTGTTTACAGCTATGGTAACAGAAGGACATTGCACTGTTTATCTAAATCTACACAATTCTGGGGAATCCCTTTAAGGTGGTACAAAAGGTCATAGTTATAGACTTGTTGTAGAACAAATATACAAAACATGCAATACTAAATCAAGTGTCAACCTTGAACACTATAGGCAACAGTAAAGTTCTCATAGTAGATAAATGGAGTCTACCATTACCCCAATTGCTGGTACTGCCATATACTGTCCACTGTTGTTCCCAAGAGAACTTTTTAAAAAATTACTTTTACCAATTATATTGGTGCACCATGGGCATTCGTTTCATCCAAGAGCACCACTATTGTAGGTGGTACCTATACATTTGCATCCTAGCCCAGGGTTGCCCCATTCTACCTCTGCCCTACGTAGGTGGTCAACATACTTGTCTCCTGCTACAAATCTTGCTCATTACTCTGAGCTTTCATCTCACGTGCATGCGCCAGCACCGGGGTACAGCCAAAAGAGCGACTATAGAGAAGAGGAAATGGACTGAACCCCTCATTGGGTAGTGATCGGACTGAACCACTTCTCTCTCTCTTGATCCACCAGCAATTCTTGCGCAAGGGGAGTCTTAATCAGTAAAAGACTACTGTGAGATACTGGTCAGACACAGGTCCAACTTGAAGGATGCCTACACACTGCATGGATAGTGGACAACATCTTCCTCACCGTGAGCATTGTCCATGGACGTTGATTTGAACTCATATTGGACTTGTTTTGAAGTTTTTGAAAGACTATGGGACCTTTGCCTCATTGGCACATCAGGAAATCGAGGCAATCAGGAAATCGAGGCCCAGAATCTTCTCCTTATCCCTGTTCTGACTTTCAATAAAGCTTCGGGTCTGTGACCTACACCAGTCCTCTATTTTTACCCCAGCATTCGCCCCCATAGCATATGTTTTTTGGTGTGAAGCATTGATCAAGCTTTTGTACCAGATAGCGATGGGCAGTCAGCTCTTTATAGTGAACTGGACCATTTGGTACTGATCGCCAAAGAGCCGGCTATTATAGATAGGTAATTACATTGGGAAAGGTTTCCAGACGGCCAAACAACCATCTCCTCTTTTAACTCGAAATTTCAGGTTGAAAGGGGCATGGCCTAGAAATAAGGGGGGGGGGGGGGTTCATTCAGGATGCGGCTAAGTGAGCCGTCGGCTCCCAGTCAAGAGCCAACTCTTGTTCAGCAGAAAGAGCCAGCTCTTACAGAGAATCCGGTTGGGTATGACCAATCACTAGCGCCAGACCAGCATTCCAGTGTGATGTAAAGCTAGGGTTTAAGAAGAGCCCCCTCGCTGATTACATTGGACTCATAACTATGAGTCCAGTGTATTTCACCTCTCAAAGGAAACAGCGTAATATATCCCTTTGTGCCATTTCAGGGAATTGAAGTACAGACTTGTATCCCTGATATGCCGCCCTTATACAGGATTGCATATTCAGCTGACAGGTCCACTTTAATAGCCGTGGTATGGATGACACGAATAAAAAAAACGATGTCAGCATTTATCCATCTCCAGATAAGATGCTAAGCAATGCTTCTGAGCGTATGCAGTTAAGAGTGCCAGAGATGATGAAGTAGATAGCAATAAGATGGTAAACCGAAGACTCTTCAAAGGAGAACATCAATACACATTTGCAAATATGACACACTCTCTCGAGCAATTACAGACCTCTGTTGCTGTTGTCTCGTAGCCAATACTCTCCTCAGTAAGGAAACACTTGAGGCAGAGATGGATCCATGCATCCCCACCACCAGCGTTGTGCCAGTTTGCAATACCAACGCTGAGAATTTATTATTGCAACCTGAATTGGGCAGCAATTAAAGCAAATCTACCATCAAAATCCTTCTTGATAAACCAGGGACACTTACACCTAGATCCAGCCACCTTACATATCCTTAATTTGTTATCCACGGGCTCCTTCCTTCTAAAATCAACTGTTATTATGCTAATGAGCCAAACGCCTTATGGCTCATTAACCTAATTTTAAATGCCAGGTTCCCTTTAACAGACTAGTTTTTTTTCCCAAGACAATATTTGCCAATCTGTTGCTCGAAATTCACACGTGAGCGTCCACCAACTAGACACCACTTCCCCTTTCAGCTGCGGAGGATGAGTGCAGAGCTATACAGTATATTAATTATTAATATGGGGGCGGGGTTATATGACTATGTCGGGACAAGGTTGTTCTCATAGCTCCTAAAATTACATGGTGTCATATCGATCTCTGGCTGGTATCATCTCAGGCAAGATGGCTGCCCCCGTTTTTTGTGCGGAATATAATAAATTCCATTGTACAGGTGACATTTGAGCTTACCAGGATGCGTCATGGTGACTGTATCTTCATTGGAATTGTTATTGTAGATGACCACGGCGGTGGCGTTATGGGAAGCGGCTCGAAGGATTTTCTCCTTGAAGGTGCAGTTACCGCGCTGCAGAAGAGCAATCCAGTGCTTGGTGTTTGGAGGCACGGGGAATCGTATGTGAGAGTCGCAGCCCTGTCTGTCTGGAGCTGAGGAAAGAGGAGAAAAGATGGTGAGGAAAGTCCTGCTAACATTGTCAATGAACAGAACATATCTGCATTCATCTGGGTCTAAGGGGGAAGAGAGAGAGATAATAATAATAATGATAATTCCATTATTTATATAGCGCACACAGATTACGCAGCGCTGCACAGAGGTTACCAAATCAGTCACTGTCCCCATGAAGCTCACAATCTATTCAACCTACCATTATGTTTTTGGAGTGTGGGAGGAAACTGGAGGACCCGGAGGAAACCCATGCAAACACAGAGAGAACATACAAACTCTTTGCAGATGTTGACCCTGGGACTTGAACCCAGGTCTGTTTTACACCATCGATCTCGTCTTGGGCCGAGTTCCCACCTGCGTTTGGGTTTCTACTCTTAAATTCCATAGCAAAAATGATAATAATGCAAAACTAATGAATACACTGAAATGTCTATGGACTTTTAATGGCTTCCGTCTTTTTTTCACGACTTCCGAAAATTGCTTGGAAAATGCAGAACAATTTTTTCCAGTCGGAAGTGGTACAGACAGACACTAAAAGAAGCCATTAAAAATCCACTGCCATCAATAGATCCATTAGTCTTCAGTTATTCTTTTTGTGATTGGAGTTAATAGTGGAAGTCAAAACGCAAGTGTGAACGGTGCCTAGTACAAGCACAATTATGTGGAATGTGATGTACCACATATCTGTGAACAAGGAGGTACCAGCCACGAGGCAAGTTAAGCCTCTTGTCTCAGGCAGCATCAACAGCAGGAAGGGGGTTCACCATTGGTGCACAGTCAGCAGGTCCTGACAATTTCAAATAAAGTCTCTTCTCAGTGACTAAAAAGGCCATTGAAAAGAATTAGGCTATATTCACACGTACGTATGGTGGACGTATATACGGGTGATGTATATACGCCCCCCATACATGGCAATGGGCTCACGGTGCCCTACGGGAGTGGTACTGTGCCGCACACTGTGGCACCGTGCTGTTCCATAGCCGGGAGGAAGATAGGATATGTCCTATCTCTCCCCATAATAAAGCCATACATCGCTATGAAGAGGGGCGGGGGCGAGTGGTGCTCATCCCCTCCCGGCGATAAATTATTAGAACATTAAAAGCCCAACCTATCCATTTGCGGTCATGAACTGGCAACAGATTGTATTATAATATTTGCTCTCTGAAGCTTCATGTACGCGTTACACCTCGCTGCTGATCAATCCCGCATCAAATATTCTTAGTACTATATAGGATAGTGATAGCTGACATAGAGAAGACCAGAATTCTGCCTGTTGCCACGGTAAAAAAAAAGATACAACCAATGAAATTGCAACAGGGGATCTGAGAGCTGTCAATCATTGTTCAGAGCCCCGCCCATGAGGAGCAGCTCAGCACCGAAAATAGGGTAAAAGCAGTGTGGTCAATATATTAAAAGCTATAAATCTGGTTATCCTACATTTTCAATAACACTGCATTTTGTTGAGCTATAAAACGTCACCATATTTAGTAGAGAACACAGAAAATTATCCTGATAATAAAAGAAAATTGCATGCAACCACAAACCTCTTAAGAAAACTCTGCTCATGCTGTAACTAAAGCATCAGCTTTGTAAGAGGACAAAAAAAATCCTTGCACTTTCTACAAACAAACACTTTAGAGCGTATAATACGGCGCTTTGTTCTTTCTACCTGCCCACAGATGCATCGCCTTGGAGAGAAGGGAGCAAAGTATCTAAAAATCACTTTACAATTAGATCATGCCGAATCAGTGGAGAAGAAAGACGGCTCCTCGTCTCTTTTGTGGCGCGTTCTTTAGTAGTGATTAAAGGGAACTGAATGTTATGGGCAGCGGTGACTAAAGAGCCGATTTGTTTCGCTATTTGATGTACGGATATTCAATTAACTGTCAAATGACGAGGCGGCCACTTAGGAAATAAGCGCCATCACAGTCGTAGACAATCACAGACTTCACAGCAGAACAAAAAACTGAAGGTCCTTGCCGCAATTCATAACCAAAGGGCGGAAAAAAAGGACACAGGATCTTTACCTTTACTGTGGATGCACAAAGTAGGATTTAAAGGAATACCACAAGCAAAGGCTAAAAATGCAGCTATTACCCCAAACCAAAACACCAGCCATTTTATACCTTTTTGAGTAAAGTTCCCCTCACTTTTAAGAGCACTTAATGATATGCATTCATGCAGTAATGTTGTCTGTATAGAGGTCATTGTACAGGGAGGGGGAGGAGAGAAGCTGTGACATCATCTATTGTCAGTAGTGATGTAATGATGGGTCAGTGTTATCTATACAGGTCATGTACCGGGAGAGGAAGGAGATAAGCGTGACATCATCTATTGTCAGTAGTGATGTAATGATGGGTCAGTGTTATCTATATAGAGGTCATTGTACAGGGAGGAGGAGGAGATAAGCTGTGACATCATCTATTGTCAGTAGTGATGTAATGATGGGTCAGTGTTATCTATATAGAGGTCATTGTACAGGGAGGAGGAGGAGATAAGCTGTGACATCATCTATTGTCAGTAGTGATGTAATGATGGGTCAGTGTTATCTATATAGAGGTCATTGTACAGGGAGGGAGGAGGAGATAAGCTGTGACATCATCTATTGTCAGTAGTGATGTAATGATGGGTCAGTGTTATCTATATAGAGGTCATTGTACAGGGAGGAGGAGGAGATAAGCTGTGACATCATCTATTGTCAGTAGTGATGTAATGATGGGTCAGTGTTATCTGTATAGAGGTCATTGTACAGGGAGGGGGAGGAGATAAGCTGTGACATCATCTATTGTCAGTAGTGATGTAATTGAGGTTTAGTTTTATCGATAAGGAGTCATTGTACAGGGAGGGGAGGAGATAATGTATGACATCTATTGTCAGTAGTGATGTAATGATGGGTTAGTGTTATCTATATAGAGGTCATTGTACAGGGAGGGGGAGGAGATAAACTGTGACATCAACTATTGTCAGTGATAATACAAAGTGGACGTGAATAAAAAATTATGGTATCAGTACAATTCATGTTCCTGTCCAGATTTTGCCTTGTGGAAAACATTACAACTGGGACGGACAAGAATAATGCAGCCTATTAAAACCCAGATCATGCGCCGCCTGCAGCTGCTGCCTGTTCGCTCTCACTTGGCAATTTCTAATTTTCAGGCTGAGTGCCGGAGTTAACATACCATTTTTCCTCGCAGCCAGTTTGTGCGTTCTGTGAAATAAATTATCGCTGGCCTTATTTCAGGACGATCAATTATCTGCATTTTTCCCTGCATGCATTAAAGCTATAGAGAAGGCAATGTAAAAAAAAAAGCATTGGTGACTACCCAATAGCAAAACAGGGCGGGAATGGAGCAGGGAAAATGTATCTCAGCAATAAATAAATGATAAAAAAATGTACATCTATCTATAGCTCTGTGTATTTAGTTATATGCTCATCTACATCTAGTAAGATTCCTTCTGGAATAGTTATACCCCTTTGGTTTTAATCCGGCATCATGTCATTAGGCTTCCTGTAGGTCATGCTTGATGTCAAGGGAGCTGCCTGACAAGGTAGCTCAAAAAAGGTGTGGTTTTCCTTAACCCATCCTGGAAAACTTATTTGCTTATTTTCCCAGAATCCCCTAGGGGATCGTCCACACACCTACAAGGAAACCGGTCATTACATTTTTTTAACAAATACAGCTAGTGTCAGGTTTCTATAGAGCCCAAATAACTATCTGACCCCTTTCTTAAAATTATTTCCCTGAGATCCCCATAAAATCAGAATTATAAACTTGCCTGGAATCTAGGGATCTATTGAGTGAGTCAGGGGCCCTAATATCATGTGACAAGGATGACATCACAGGTCCTTCAGCCTCTGAACATTAGCAAACTGTACCCCATGCACATATCTGACCACAAAAAAAAAATCATAGCATGCCTTCTACTCCTCTACATGCAGGCTGCTGTGATATGTATGCTGTGATTTCATGAGATATGTGCTTAGAGTACAGTTTGCTAATATTAGGAAGCTAAAGGACCTGCGATGATGTCACCCTGGCCACATGACATTACTGCTGCATGCTGATAAGGCATGGGGATGTGCTACTGGATTCAGCCCAAGAAGGCCACGTCCACCTCGACTCTCTATAGACATCCCTGGATACCAGGTAAAATTACAAAGTTAGTTATGTATGGGAATCTGAGGGGAGCAAGTTTTAGCTAAAAAAAAAGGGTGTAAGTTAGTTACTATGGCTCTAGCTGTATTTGTAAAAAAAAAGAGGGGACAGGTTCCCTTTGATTGGCAGTCTCCGTAAGGAGAACTCTTACTTCCCGACCCTAATCACAAGCCTCTCACCCAACCAAACCAGTTCCCTACACTGTACTGAAGAGACCCAACCAGGTCGAAACAGTGCTGTTGGGAGTCTGTACCTTCTGGAATAGATGTACTGGTTTGGTTTTAATCCAGCATCTTATCATAAAGCCTCTTGATGGTCATGCTTGATGTCAAGGGAGCTGCCTTACAAGGTAGTTAAAGAGGCGTGGTTTTCCTTATCCCATCGTGAAAAACTTATCTGCATATTTTCTCAGATCACTCCTGTGAGTTTTATCCAGAAATTCAACTACTGACTTGTAATACCAGTTGCAACCTATAGAAAGTAGCGCCAGTGGACTTTTAACGGAATGCATTAACTATTACAGTGCCGGTGCAGTTGTTCAGCCATGCAAAACATTTCTATATACTGTAATGCAGGGACTCCAATCCTCCACACTGGATACAGCCCGTGGGATTAGGCCAACATAAGGGCCGTTTCCATAAGCTGCACATGTTTTTGATAGGTTCTGCTTTTCAACAATGCCTTTGTCAGCATTTTCAAATGCTGTCACTACTTTATAAAACTTTATTTCACATTACCTGGCTCCCTGCCAGCATCATGTGGGGGAGTCCCGGTAAGGTGGGGGAGGGGGGGTCAGGTACAGCAGCCTGTGTCTCAGTCTCCTAATCCATTCTTACTCAACTCCTTAAGATCCCTCTTTCTCCTCTGCCTGCTCAATGCACATGACGGGGGTAGATGGAGCTGGATTAGTGTGGAGTAGAGGAAGTATTAATGAGGAACATGCATAACTCTAGTGACCTGACGTACCACAACTCAGATTCAAGCAAAACTGATTTTGTCAATCTGAAAACTTATCATTATTCATGAACCACATTTCTGGACCTACCCTATAACATCCATGTGCAAACAGGTGACATTTTATAGGTCTCCCCTCTAATACAGCTTTGGCAGCTTTACAGTTCCACGGTCACATAAAACATGGAATACTTACATTCAGATTTACAGAGAGAAAATTTATAGAACTGCAAAAACCAACTCTGAAAAATTAAAACGGATGCTTTGAAAATTTGCCTAAACTGTCACTGCGGAATCATAAATTTAGAGGAAACGGTAATAAATTTTAAAGATTAACGAGACCCGGTTTATTTTTATCACTAAAGGAAGACATTTTTTGGAACCTGTTGTACGCGATATATTGATGATAGAACCAAAAGAAAGAAAATAGAAATGGAGGTTTAGAAATCTTAAATGCTCTATAATCCGTCTTTATATGTTAACAAACCCTTCATTCCAGTTACCCAGGGGTCTTCATTATTGGGGGATGTAGAATCCCTAACTCAGCATGTCTGCAGTAAATCAACAGGCCTGTAGGACCAAGCGTCGCTACATGAGACTGCATGGCACTGTCAGTGGTTGTTTTGTTAGAACAATGAAGGACGGTGATTAACAGGATGTTCCTAAAAACCCCAAACGCCTAAAATATAGGAAATTCTTTCTGCATTTCTGTAGCTCAATGTTCCAGAAATAAGCGGGGGTCCTAGTGGCTGGCCGCTCCAAAAAATAGACGCTTATCCCGTGAATAGGTGTTAAAAGGCATCTACAACCAGCATGAATGACATTATGCAAATGAACCTCAGGGGCTCCAGCTTCCATAGGTGTTAATGGAGCATGGAGCCCATGAGGCTCATTTGCATACAGTCTTTCATCATGGTGGTAGATGTCCTTTATAATTCTGTGAAAACCCCTTTATCTACACCAAGACTCCTTGCTTATGAGGTGGTTTACCATATAAGAAAGTGCTTAACTAATTTTTTTTAATAGTATCATTATATATATTTATTTTATGTGTGTGAGCGGAGGAAAGCCAAGTGGGGGAGTGGGCCAGAACGGGGCAGGTAGGTATCTCTACGCCAAGCCGGACCTGGCATAGAAATAAAACGCTCCGCAGCCCGGCCTGGGAATACATCAAAAGGCCAGATTAATCTGGCATATGTGAATCTCCCGCAAGTGTAATACTTTATATATAATAGCAGTATAATTTTAGATTTGTAATAAAATTTATGTTCTAGCGGTATTATTTTTGTTTTGTAATATTTTTATATATAGATTATTGCAGTATAGTTTTATACTTGTAATATTTATGCATATATATTTATTATATAATTTTATACTTACCGTATATTAATATAATATATATAGCATTATAATTATACAGGCAGTCCCCGGGTTACACACAAGATAGGGTCTGTAGGTTTGTTCTTAAATTAAGTTTGTATGTAAGTCGGAACTGTATATTTTATCATTGTAATCCCAGCCAAAACATTTTTTTGTTCTCTGTGACAATTGGATTTTAAAAATGTTGGGTTGTCATAAGAACCAGGATTATCACTAAAGCTTCATTACAGACACCTGTGATAACTGTTACAGCTGATTATTGTAGCCTAGGACTACAGTACAATAAATTACCAACATCCAGGGGTCCGTTTGTAACTAGGGGTCGTATGTAACTCGAGTGTTCTTAAGTAGGGGACCGCCTGTAGATATATCATATTTTTGTATATCCATTATATAATTTTAGAACTGGAATATTTTTTATCTAGAAACGCAAAATATAATTTTACATTTATAATATTTTTCAACATATTCTAGCCGTGTTATTCTGCCCGTTGGCGGCCATTTTTTAATAATGGATATGGGTGTTACCATATATTTTTGGACAAATAATGCAATATACCACACAAATACAACGTAAATGAGAGAAAATTTTACTTAATCAGTGAAAATACAGAATGTGGAAGGGTCCATTTTCGCCCACAACTGGCATCCGGGCAACAACAACTTGACCCCTGCGACGTCGGTGTAAGGGCGCACAATGAAACTTTTGTGTAATTCCGATAAGCGAGATGTGGATGGCAAACACAGTGCTACACATTAGTAAGAAGCACTTCTACATCATAGTGACTCAAGTGTCTTCAGAGCACTTGCATCCAAGAGTAATGTCATTCTTAACCCTCATCATCTTGAGTAGATTACACTAATTGTCAAGTTTCCTATTATGCAAATTATCTTATAGATATATATTAAAAAAAATACTTGTCGGCTCTTTATTACCTCTTGATGCAAATTATACTTATTATCATGAAAAACTGTCTAGAGTTTGCTCTTGTCGTTCTATCCATGACTGAAATATGTATTAGTTGTAGGAATTCTCCCTGAAATGGGTCGTCAATCGCGGCGCCCCCAGAGCAGGCCCACAATCGCGGCGCCCCCAGAGCAGGCCCACAATCGCGGCGCCCCCAGAGCAGGCCCACAATCGCGGCGCCCCCAGAGCAGGCCCACAATCGCGGCAGCCACCAGGGGCAGGCAAACTATAGCACCGCCCCACCCCCCAGAGCAGGCCAAAGATAGAGGTGCCTCCCCAGAGCAGGCCAACTAAAGCAGTGCCCACCCCCCAGAGCAGGCCATCGATAGTGGCGCCAAACAATGAAAGCTGCCATCAGTGGGTTGTGTATTTTCTTCTAGGCCTTTAGCTGTGATGAATGTGTGCTGCACTTTATGTACATGCTAAGTAGTGAAGTTCCTGTTACAGATCAGAGGAAAAGGTTCTCAGGAGGAATCCCCACATTTATCTCAGAAATGCTAGAGTGGCCAGGACAACAGAACTGTGGAGTCAGAGTCGGTGACCATTTTGGTGGAGCTCGAGTCTGAGTCAAAGCTAGGGAAATTGAGGAGTTGGAAGTTTGGCTTCCAGGCTCCACAACCCTGGTCGCCATGACTCTATAATTAGGCATTAGTGCTCCAGACTAATGCTTTTTTTAGGCTATTTAATACATCTCACGGGGTCCATATTATGGACTTTTATTTGGACTAATGTTTTTCATTAAAAAGAGCAGATGGTGTATATTTCAGGCAAGGCTTCATGGGAAAGAACATATTACCCAGAGGCTCCCATGTAGATATTTTTGGAGTTCTGGACTCTGATCAGGGCAAGATTACTGGATGAGAAGTCTTGAGGGAACAGGGTATATACATTTATCTTCCCGGGGTATGTTTCAAAGGCATCAGTTCTCTGTAATGATGAGAAGCAAGAACCGAAAATCTTAAGAAAAGTTATGCTCATAGACAAACTTATATCCAATACCATATGATATCTATATGAGGATAGCCATTAACCATACATGATTTACCTACACAGACGGTCCTCTACTTAAGAACACCAGACTTACAGACGACCCCTAGTTACAAACGGACCTCTGGATGTTAGTAATTTAATGTACTTTTGCCTTCGGCTACAGTTATCAAATGTGTCCGCAATGAAGCTTCATTGTTACTCCTGGTTCTTATGACAACCCAACATTTTTAAAAACCAATTGTCACAGAGGCCAAAAAAATTTTTGCTGGGGCTACATTTGTAAAATAGTTCCGACTTAGACACAAACTCAACTGAAGAACAATCCTACAGAACCTTGTACGTAACCCGGGGACTGCCTGTACTATAAAATATACATAGCAGCAATGTAAAACGAATTGACCAGTTTTGTCTGTAAAAATTTGGCATAATAAACCCAACATATATGTCCTACCCTACGATCAATTCAGGGGGGGAAAAAAAAGTGTGAATCATAATTTGCACGTTTAGGTAGAATTTATACCATAGCTGTGCTCTTTAACAAAGCATAACTAACACAATACCATGGTAACCAGGTTGAATGAGAAAATCATATATCTACATTCATACAGAATATAGAAATGAACAGCAGCTTATATAGATTTTAAGATATGAGAGAGTCATAGACATGAGAATACGGCAAAAATGCGTCAATCCTGCTATACACCCCACAAAAGAAAGCGTGAGGGTCGGTAAAAGATTTTGAGAGGTCTGAAGGTGAAATTACATATGCCGGTACAATGGTCTGTTTTTGATAATTTGCATTTTCAGTCCTTATGCAGGGTTATATGTCTCCAAGGTAACAGACTACAAACAATATTGTGGCAGCATACTGTCGAGTGACAAATCTGGCCTAGTTTAAGACTGGCCTGTCCAACAGGACACCTACTATAGGTTAGACAAGGGTTTCAGACAGTTTTAGACACATTCGGCAACATTGTGAACAGAAGGGAGCAGGTCTTTCGAGTCGGTAAGCCAACTGACTCTACACTGGTGGCAATGCAGTAACCGCACGGGCAACATCTCTAACAATTTCCGGATACAGAGGAATTGCCTCATGAACAGTCAGTTATGATGAACGGTTGAACTTTCAATATCAGGCTTTTCTCCATATTTTGGATTCGGAGACGATCCATTTTATTCCGACTCCATGACATGGTGCCCATAAAACGGTATACAGCCAGAATATAGCAAGTTGGCGCAAATTACAAGATTTATGTCGTAATAAAGATGATAAAAAATGTCCCAATATGTAAAGTCTGATCCTGAAGAAAAATACCGGTAGTCCCATCTGGTCCCATTTTACTGTTTAACTAAATCTGTAAGTTAGCAAGAAGACAGAAGGGAGTGTGAGACGATCAGACTACAAATAGTTTGTTTGTAGTCTGTTACTATAGCAACTAAAATCTGTGTTAGAGCTGTAGACAGATTTGTTCTCGAGTCTATTGACAAAGTTTCTCATCTGATCATTTTGATATTTTGGGAACACATTTATCTGCGTTTCTTGAATATTTAAGAACACAGCCTCAATTTTTTTATGTGATCCGATTGTTACAAGTTGGGCCACTAACCTGCAGGGCAGTAGAAGAAAAGCATTATTACTGCTGACCTTGCAGTAGAGACAATGGCCAATTTAACACTCCACAAATACAGCCGCATCTATTACTGTATTTTTGGGACTATAAGGCGCACCGGATTATAAGGCACACCATCGATAAATGCCTATCAAAAAGTCTAGGTTCATATATAAGGCGCACCGGATTGTAAGGATGAATGACCATCAGGTGGCAGACCTGTGCACAGTTCAATACAGCTGTTGTCTGTAGGTACGGTTCATATATAAGGCGCACTAGACTATAAGGCGCACCTTTGATTTCTGAGAAAATCAAAGGATTTTTTGTGCACCTAATAGTCCGAAAAATACGTTACACAGCACAAGGGTCTGTTCATCTCTAGTCTAAACCTATAGTTAGCTAGTTGTGTCAGTTCAATTAGCTTGGATTTACTGCCTCTGATGGTTACATAGCCTTAGCTAGTCTGCCGGGTAGTGCAGTGCTAGGCTTACAATACACGGCGCCCAATGTCTCATTCCTGATTGTTGAGCGTCAATAACCTACTTTTTGGTGTCAATGACACCAATGTCAGCTACTGGCAGAGCAAGTGTTATTACAACATTTAGCTCACTCTGTTCACCAATTACCACCCGCCACTTGGAAGCAGAGTGTTATTACACATTTTCCTATTAAAAATCGAGGATGGATTGTTCGAGCTTATTTTAACTTCACTGAAAACAAAGGATAACGTGCTCATTTCAACATCTTAAAAAAGGCAAAAACTGCAGGACAAGAAGAAGCAGATTCTGCAATGAGGAGAGTAAAGGTCACTGTGATAAATCATAATTCAGTGTCAGACATATTGGTATGAGGTCCTGATGAGGGGTATATGCGTATATGTGAAAAGAACATAATTTGTATTGTGAGGGGTATATGTGATATATGTGGGGGGCACAGCAAAGTCAGTTGTGGTGTGAGGAGTATATATTACATATATGGGTGGCACAGTGTGGTCAGTTGTTGTGGGAGGGGTATATATAATTATTTGGGGGCACAGTGTGGTTATTTGTGGTGTGAGGGGTATATATAATATATGCGTGTGGCACAGTGTGATCAGTTGTGGTGTGAGGGGTGTATATGATATATGTGAGGGGTACAGTGGTTAGTTGCAGTGTGAGGGGTATATATAATATATGTGGGGGATACAGTGTGGTTAGTTGTGGTGTGAGGGGTATATATGATATATGTGTGGGTACAGTGTGGACAGTTGTGGTGTGAGGGGTATATATGATATATGTGTGGGTACAGTGGTTAGTTGTGGTGTGAGGGGTACATATGATATACGTGGGGGCACAGTGTGGACAGTTGTGGTGTGATGGGTATATATTATATATTGTGGGGGCACAGTGTGGGTCAGTTGTGGTGTGAGGGGTATATATGATATATGTGTGGGTATAGTGGTTAGTTGTGGTGTGAGGGGTACATATGATATACGTGGGGGCACAGTGTGGACAGTTGTGGTGTGATGGGTATATATTATATATGTGGGGGGCACAGTGTGGTCAGTTGTGGTGTGAGGGGTATATATGATATATGTGTGGGTATAGTGGTTAGTTGTGGTGTGAGGGGTACATATGATATACGTGGGGGCACAGTGTGGACAGTTGTGGTGTGATGGGTATATATTATATATGTGGGGGGCACAGTGTGGTCAGTTGTGGTGTGAGGGGTATATATGATATATGTGTGGGTTAGTTGTGGTGTGAGGGGTATATATGACATACGTTGGGGCACAGTGTGGTCATTTGTGTTGTGAAGGGCAAATATGATCTGTGTGATGGGCACTGTGTGGACAGTTGTGAAGCGAGGGGTATATATGATATAGGAGGGGCACATTGTGGTCTGTTGTAGTGCAAGGAGTATATATGATCCATGTTGGGGCACATCAAAATCAGTCATGTTGTGAGGGGTAATTATCATATATATGGTTGGTACAGTGTGGGTATCCATATGGGTGGGGGGCACGGTTTGGTGAATTTTTTTGGAGCACAGTGTGGGATGGGTTAACCAAGGAAACTATAAGCATTGCAACGTCAAGCCAGACCGCAAGCAACCCCTTTTACTGCATTATGTAATGCCCCATGCCATACAATCTCCTCCAAGCAAACATACAATCCGTCCTTGACTTTGCCAACAATTATGACGCCATTGGAGTTAAAACAGTGATAAAGTCTAATCTTTAGTACAGGGCGTGTGTGGGACTTCTGGCAAGACACAACCATCACCCTTGTGGGGTTTATAGCTGCTCTAGGTGAACAAGTGACAAGTGTACATGGCAGGAATTTGCTGAATCAGCAAATATTCATAGCAGACTCAACATTGTGCTAAAGCTCAACCCGCAAATAAGTTTATAGTTACCCACTGAAATTTCGAATTGAATTTCGCCGCTTGTTGTACTATTGGGTTTTTGTACTGTACAATACTATATCATACATACTGTATACCCCTAGTTTAACCCTAGGCCCAGGACATGCATGACAAAACACGTAACTCGTACATACATCTATCCACCGCTTGATCCAGTTTGTGTGCGCTGGTCAAACAGTGCCGAAATTCATTTAACCTCACGTCTAAGGGTCAACTGGACATGACGTCTACAAGGCCGGCTTATGATCTGTCAACACAGCGCGGGGTCCGCGAGATCGTGCAGCCGCTCACATAATCCCAAGGACAAGCTGTCATTCTATTAAAATGACGGGAATAGGATTATTGGCATAGGCAGGCAGCTATTTACAAATCCCTGTCATACTTTGTCTGCATTAAGGCTCAAAAAGGGGTTAGGTCAATTTCAACAAAGTCTGTGTAAAATTATGGTTGTGCATTTAAAGGAAATCTACCAACAAAATCCAAAACGATAAACCAAGAACACTAAATCATAGATCCAGGCACCGTGACTGTGACAATCTTCTTATATTTGTTACCCATGCCCTCCTTCCCTCTAAAAAACAACTTTTAAAATGATGGGCTCTGGGGGGTGTCACCAAAGCCCTGTTGTGCTGCAGCTGCACAGGCTATTACAGTGTCACACCCTCCCCCTGCTCCCTCAGTACCTCCCCCACCCTGAGACAGATGTCATCTCACTGAAGCAGAGGAAGTTTCAGCACGCAGTGGTAGGGGGGAAAGTGATTCTGTACAGTGTAACAGGGGGGGCATTTTAAAAGGAGGCATGATGGGGGGCATTATAAAAGGAGGCTATGGGGGGCATTATAAAGGAGCATGATGGGGGGCATTATAAAAGGAGGCATGATGGGGGGCATTATAAAAGGAGGCATGATGTGGGGCATTATAAAAGGAGGCATGATGGGGGGCATTATAAAAGGAGGTATGAATGGGGGGCATTATAAAAGGAGGCAGGATGGAGGGGCATTATAAAAAAGGACATCATGGAGGGGGAATACTATATATGGGGTTATAATGGGTGGAGCATAAGGAGAGGGAGCATTATAAAATGGGTGTTATAAGAGGGAGCATTACGTATTGCCCATCCCTCCTATAAAGTGTGGCAGTGCATTATCATTTTTTACATTACCGGAGCTTTAAAATATCATAAAACCTGCTGAAATGACTCAGAAAGCTGACAAAGACACTTTTAAAATCAGCATAGAATAGGCTACTGGAACCTGTCACCAGCAATAAAAATAATCTTGGTGACCGGTTCCTGATAAGCAATACCATGGACAAAAATATAATACTAAAAATAACCTTGCGATATAAAAAAATCAATGTAAATCAGTATGAGGAGGGGATAGATTGATTGCAACCCGATTGCAGGATCAGACTACACAAGATTTTATTTGTAGTCTGTAACTATGGAAACACATTGAAGCAGTGGACACAAAACTGTCAAATTTAATAAAAGGCTAAAATGCATTTTATTTAAGATGTGTAAGAGTACAAGTTCTCCAATAATTCACTCAAATATAGGAACAAGAGACAACACAAAGGAACAAATCGCAGCATTTTTTACAAATTTTACAAGAAGATATTGACTATGCTTGATGTTTACGGCCCATTTTGCTTTTAGCATTTGCTATTCTTACTTTAAGTTGTTTTGTGCACATAATGAAAGGCGCCACCATCCCGGCCGGAAGTGTAAGGACATCTTTATCAAGAAATCTTTACGTCTTATTCTACAACCATTCATTCAGCAAATCAGCAGTCACGTTCAATAAGAGAAGATTGAGATTGGGATAATGAGATTCCTACGGTGCCATTAACTCTAGAGGAGGAGGGAAGATGATGTAGATGACCTGTATACGGGAATATATATAAATTTCTGCTATGGGCGACTGTCCCAAAAAGCAATAATCTCGCAGTCAATTTGGTTGGTTGCAGAAATCCTGTACTGTAAGCCAAACATATGGCTGTACCCGGCCGCACATAATGGAGCCGGCTGTGAGCGCAGGTGTAGAGGGCACCACTGGGAGCAATGATCCTCGCTGTCTGGTATCAGCATGGTGTATGGAGGAAAACACACACAGAGGTTACCGCCTGGAGGTGAATGATATGTTTGTAGCCCTGACGTTCAATCAATCTCACACAGAAGCTGGAAAAAGGGTCTACACGTCCATTAAACATGAAGCGGGTAATGAGACACAACAGGCTGTCACCCCGGGCAATGATGTCTACCTTATCCTACGTGACCCTCTAAAAGGCCAACCTCGTTATTGCCGACAGAGTTTGTCATTTCACGACGTGAAAAATCGGGTGGGTTGCATAACCACCACAATCCCACAAATAAATGAAATTGCTCACCCCTTGATTTCAGTCTGACTTTCACGGTGCCTAGTGACATGTGAGAAAATAGCCAAACTAGTCACTTCTTTTCCAAAAGAAAACTACAGCACATTGTTTCGATGTTCCTACATCTCAATAGTCCTTGGTCTAAATCGGGAATGCAATCACAGATTGCCTTTGCAGGCGTACAGTCTCGTGAAGGAAATCTACCATAAAAATCCATCATGATAAACCAGGGATACCTACTCAGGCACCATGACTGTGGTAATCTTCTCATAATTGTTATCCATGGCCTCCTTCCTTCTAAAATCAACTTTTAAAATTATGCTAAATGAGTCTAAGTGGCTACCCTAAGCCCTTCCGTGATCTGGCTTTGCAGACCGTTACACAGTCTTGTCCTCCCACCTACTCCCACAGCTCTTTTGCAGTGAGATTAGGAAGTTCTCACACACTCGTGGAGCTTCTTCCTCACTTCCGTCATAAGCTCATGATACCACCGTGACTCGTATTAGCCCCATTTAGCAGTTCTTATAGTGTCTGGGACATATTCAGTTCACCTCTGTTCATTGACACTATTAAGAGAAATCCAGGTGGAAAGTAGCCATTTGTCCAATGAGATGGGTCAACATAAGCCTCCTGGTGAAGTGAAGCTAACCTTTCTTCATTGCACAGTCGCCCAGTATCCAGAGTATGGTGTACCGTGATGTACCGGCCTTGGCTGTACCCAATGCACTGCACATGTGATGGAGGCTCTCGCTTCATCTCATCCAACTCACAATTACTTTTAACCCTGATTTCTCTTCATATCGGCAACTGAAGGACTGGTCAGGACGATCAACAATGTCCGATTCCATCGTCACAACCCCATTCCCTCAAATATCTGAGGAGAACCACACCACCACCACCACAAATGTACAGCAAATACTGTAGTACCTACTGCCTATAAACAGCCTTATGGTAGAAGGCAAGGCAAGACACAAACACAATAGAAGTTTCCTAGATCAGATTTACAATTTAGTCTCGCGTCGCAGATGACTCATAAAGCAACGTAAAGCTTTACAATGCGACAAATAGCAGGTTTCAGCTACATGAGCAATCACATCAAAAGGGCAAGGTAAGAGCACTAGACGAGAAGAGAGTGACCCTTCTAGCAAACAGCAGGAAGGTAAATGCATGTTATGTAAGCGAGGGCTTTGAGGGACGGCACTTGTCAGGCGCATTAGTGTTTGACATCAGTGTGTACCATCCAGACGGAGACATATGCAAATATACCTTGTGATGGCAATTATACTCCATATAGTCTGTTAGCTCGATGTTTGACATCTTTGTATTATTACAAGCATTTTCCACAATTTGTACTTGCGTAGTTAAGCCGTGGAACAGGACAGGACCCCCATGGCCAAGATTAAAGTTTTGCCCAATGTCCCTCCTTTCACTTATACAAGGGTTCGGATCTTTGTGCTGCTGGTAAGGCAACGTTCAACCCTGGAGGGAGTTGTAGAACCCTTGGGTGGAATTTGTATCTATCAGACCGGTACTGAATACGCCTTATAATGGTCACTGGGATATAAACCCAATGTTCCACCAGACCAGGTTTATATCACTCCGTTGGTATTCACCGTTTAACCTCTCCATAGAGCAGTGGACTTTGCTGCTACAGGATCACAAGGTCACAAAATTTTAAAGTAGTCTTGGCACAGGTGGAAAGTGGGTAAGATAAAGGTTGCACAGGTCAGGCAGATAATAGTCAGAGACTACTGGTCTAGGCAGAGTCCATGGTATAAGTTGAAGGTCAGGGTAGACAGCTATGGATAAAGCCAAAGTCATCAGCAGATAAAGAATCACAGAACAGAAGAGCGCACACCTTTGCATAGTTTAGTAAGTGAGTGACCGATCCGAACAGGAGACATTTGGGATAGGCACACATGCACTTGCTGTGTACCTTAGGACCCTGGAGATGAACAAAGGAAGAAGGGGAAGAGAAAGATGCAACAGAACACCGGTGGCCATGTCCACTGCACAAGATAACACAATGGTCGGTACGGACCACCAACGCTAAATGGCTCAAATATCAATGATGAAACATCTCTTTTAAGAATTGCTTTGTTAGATAACAAAATGGATCTTTACCAAGTAGGTAAACGGCTTCCAGGCACTGCCAAACAACCTCCCTTTAGACATCCACAAGGAAAAAGAATGTAAGTGACTGATAGTTGGAACAATTTTCCGCAAGGAATGTCAATCCCATTGTCTTGCTCTGATGTTGTTGATGCGTTCCAAATAAAAAAAAAAATATTAGGAAATACCGGAGCTTTTCTCTCTGCCAAACTCTACGGCCCACAGAGCAAGCGGAGGTTACACTAGATAAGGATAAGCCCAGTAGGTTTTCTTTTTTTTTTTGTTTTGTTTTATTTTATTTTCATTTGGATGGTAATTATAGGGGGGATTAACGACTTGTTTTTTGTTTTCTAGGAAGTGCATTCCCATTGCTAATGGGATAAGGATCATTTTATTATACCCATTTTAAAAACAAGAACAAAGGATTATATATAGATACATAGTAATCAGAAAGGAAATGTAAATTGTCGACCTTCACACAACCCATCGTTCTCTGACACTTAAAAAATATATATATATTTACACTTTAAAAAAATTAGATTTTTACTTTAAAGGGAACCTACCACCACAAATCTACCTATAAAGGTAGATTGGGTGGTAGGTGGATCAATGGGACGTGAGGATAGCCCTTTTAAGGGCTAATCCTCACGTCCCCATTCCTTTCTCTCTGGAATACGATACCGTACTGCCTCCTTGGAAATGTATACTGATACCTGCACGAACCCTGACCTCCCAATCACCTGATCTGGGCACACCATGGAGGCGATGGAAATGACTTTCAGGAACTCCTTCAATGTTTCTTGTATAGGTATATTGTACGGACTCCCTTATCCATTGTAGGACTTCTCAGAATTTCTGGCGGTCTGATGGAATTTTTGCATATGGCAAGATATGAAAGTGTGGAATCCCTAGAAATGACTATAATTGTTGTATGGGCAGGGCACAATTATCATAGTCCGTGCTGTATTGATACATATGTGGCAACTGCGAAAAATAGTTAACAGAAAACCCCCACTATGTCCATTCCATTATTAGGTATTCCCCCTACCCCCCAATAATAACTTCATGGCCACTGTTGGTTTCGGGAAACTGACTCTTCTGAACTGGCCCATCATAGGATCTTCCACTGGGCCCAAGCTCTCTGACTCTCTCTGAACCTGAGAGACAACCCACTTTGGAGGCTACTAGGGTTTAAATAGATCAGACTGTGGTCCCTTGAGCCCTGATAAAAATTATCCTGGGGCTCACACTCCAGTAACTCAAAGGATAATTTTTATCTTGGGCACCTCAGTCCGATCTATTTTGGGCCACACCTGCGAGAGAAGGTCTCGTGATGCCATGGATAGCACACTTAGACTTGTCTCTTAACAAGGGTCCAAAATATTGATTTGCTAATTTTAAAAGGGAATGTCTGCTGTTGTAAAAACTTGGCAGCTTTATTCCTAAAGCAGCTCCATGACTAGTGTGCGCCAACTAAGCTCCGTTTATTTCCATAGAGCTTATCTGCATTACCGGAACAAAACATGGTCACGGGTGGTGCCACTTTGGAAGTAAGAGGCCGTGTTTTTTCACCCCTTTTAATGGAGCGCATTCTTTCCTAAAAACATACTCTAATATCCACTTACAGAGTTCAGTGGTCGGTTTCCTCTCCAGGGAGAACCTGACCGAAATCACTGGTGTGAATGTGGCCTGACCTTGTAGTGTATAATTCAATGGGCAAAATGTATGCAGATAGCCATACACTACAGCCATTAGTGAATATATGCACATTTCTTCTTAACCAAAGTATTTCACATTCTGCCTCAGTCTGGTAATTGCCCTTAAAGGAACCTACCACCACAAATCTACCTATAAGGTAGATTGGGTGGTAGGTGGATCAGTGGGACGTGAGGATAGCCCTTTTAAGGGCTAATCCTCACTTCCCCACACTTTTTTGTACTTTTATTAGACATATATTCAAATTACTTATGCGGCTACTGGGGCGTGGAGTAGCCGCATCTGAGGTTACACGAGGCGGCTACTCCACGCCCCGGTAGCCTCTTTTCCCCTCCTACTCACCCATCTTCGGCGCGCAGCTACGCGGAGCTGCGCGCCCTCGTCCGCGATCCTGCCGTCTGCGCATGCGCAAGAGCAGGCCCGCGCCTGCGCGGTCACTGCTCCGAAACAGGCGCGGGCCTGCTCTTTGCGCATGCGCAGACGGCAGGATCGCCGGACGAGGGCGCGGAGCTGCGCGCCGAAGATGGGTGAGTAGGAGGGGAAAAGAGGCTACCGGGGCGTGAAGTAGCCGCCTCGTGTAACCTCAGATGCGGCTACTCCACGCCCCTGTAGCCGCATAAGTAAATTTGCATATATGTCTAATAAAAGTTACAAAAAGTGTACGGAGATCCTCAATTTTCATCCAGGGAGATTAAAGGGAACCTACCAGCACAAATCTACCTATAAAGGTAGATTGGGTGATAGGTGGATCATTGGGACGTGAGGATAGCCCTTTTAAGGGCTAATTCTCACGTCCCCACACTTTTTTGTTAACTTTTATTAGACATATATTCAAATTTACTTATGCGGCTACTGGGGTGTGGAGTAGCCGCATCAGAGGTTACACGAGGCGGCTACTCCACGCCCCGGTAGCCTCTTTTCCCCTCCTACTCACCCATCTTCGGCGCGCAGCTCCGCGTAGCTGCGCGTAGCTGCGCGCCCTCATCCGCCAATCCTGCCGTCTGCGCATGCGCAAAAGAGCAGGCCCGCGCCTGTTTCGGAGCAGTGACCGCGCAGGCGGGGGCCTGCTCTTCTGCACATGCGCAGACGGCAGGATCGCCGGACGAGGGCGCGCAGCTCCGCGTAGCTGCGCGCCGAGATGGTAAGTAGGAGGGGAAAAGAGGCTACCGGGGCGTGGAGTAGCCGCCTCGTGTAACCTCAGATGCGGCTACTCCACGCCCCAGTAGCCGCATAAGTAAATTTGAATATATGTCTAATAAAAGTTAACAAAAAAGTGTGGGGACGTGAGGATTAGCCCTTAAAAGGGCTATCCTCACGTCCCACTGATCCACCTACCACCCAATCTACCTTTATAGGTAGATTTGTGGTGGTAGGTTCCCTTTAAGGGCAATTACCAGACTGAGGCAGAATGTGAAATACTTTGGTTAAGAAGAAATGTGCATATATTTCACTAATGGCTGTAGTGTATGGCTATCTGCATACATTATGCCCATTGAATTATACACTACAAGGTCAGGCCACATTCACACATCAGTGATTTCGGTCAGGTTCTCCCTGGATAGGAAACCGATCCACTGAACTCTGTAAGTGGATATTAGAGTATGTTTTTAGGAAAGAATGCGCTCCATTAAAAGGGAGTGAAAAAACACGGCCTCTTACTTCCAAAGTGGCACCACCCGTGACCATGTTTTGTTCCGGTAATGCAGATAAGCTCTATGGAAATAAACGGAGCTTAGTTGGCGCACACTAGTCATGGAGCTGCTTTAGGAATAAAGCTGCCAAGTTTTTACAACAGCAGACATTCCCTTTTAAAATTAGCAAATCAATATTTTGGACCCTTGTTAAGAGACAAGTCTCAAGTGTGCATATCCATGGCATCACGAGACCTTCTCTCGAGAGGTGTGGCCCAAAATAGATCGGACTGAGGTGCCCAAGATAAAAATTATCCTTTGAGTTACTGGAGTGTGAGCCCCTAGGATAATTTTTATCTACAGGGCTCAAGGGACCACAGTCTGATCTATTTTAAACCCTAGTAGCCTCCAAAGTGGGTTGTCTCTCAGGTTCAGAGAGAGTCAGAGAGCTTGGGCCCAGTGGAAGATCCTATGATGGGCCAGTTCAAGAAGAGTCAGTTTCCCGAAACCAACTAGTGGCCATGAAGTTATATTGGGGGGTAGGGGGAATACCTAATAATGGAATGGACATAGTGGGGGTTTTCTGTTAACTATTTTTCGCAGTTGCCACATATGTATCAATACAGCACGGACTATGATAATTGTGGCCATGCCCATACAACAATTATAGTCATTTCTAGGGAATTCCACACTTTCATATCTTGCCATATGCAAAAATTCCATCAGAACCGCCAGAAATTCTGAGAAGTCCTACAATGGATAAGGGAGTCCGTACATATATACATATACAAGAAACATTGAAGGAGTTCCTGAAAGTCATTTTCCATTCGCCTCCATGGTGTGCCCAGATCAGGTGATTGGGAGGTCAGGGCTTCGTGCAGGTATCAGCTATACATTTCCAAGGAGGCAGTACGGTATGTATTCCAGAGAGATAAGGAATTAGCTACTATGGTTAATAAGTAGCTCCATTTATCAGCCGCTGAAATGTCGTAATTAATTTGGTTACATAACCCCTAGAATTTCAGGTTTTGCTGAGGTGTGAAAAGCTCAGTTATACATAGCACGGCAAGAAAAGGGAACAGAAGATAAAATCGGATATTCTTCTATTATCTATTTTGTATCACTTGGCTACCATTTGCCCTCCTGTATAAAGCCAAAGTTGCCTGTGTATGCTTGGAAAAGGGAGTTTCGGGGAAGAAGGACCCTTCTTTACGACCTTCTCTCTAACGAGAAGAGCCATCAATGAGCGGCTTGTATAAGACCACCACATTGCCCACATAGTTATGGGATGGTACAAGAGGGGTTGCCGCCTCTGGAAGCCAGTTTGACGTAACCAAAATTAACTTAGGTGGTGTTGGCTGGTGACAGAAGCTATGAAGGTCATTGTAAATGTTGCATGGGGTGAAAAGCACAGCAAGTCTAAAGTGTGGACCATACAGATACCAGATAGAGTGCTGCATCATTGGCCAAAGCCTACAAGAACGACCGACCAGTTGGCGATTCCCCTGAATCAGGGACCAGGTTAGAAATCTTCTACGGCGGACTTCCTCCCATAAACAGTGCTTTATGGTTTACTTCTCTCAGTTAAGGTTGTTTTTTTACCCTCCTTCATGTATGCACCATAGTATTGGTGTATTTCAGTAAACACTGCCCAACATGTCGCTTAATAATCTCATGAAAAGCTTTTTAAAGGAATCTAACAGAAGTAGATCTGATGGAAGATTCCTCCTGCCTCTGCCCTAACGTGTAATTCTGGAACCTAACCTATTATTATGTTAAGAAACTTTATTTTAGTGATAAGTAAATTAACTGCAGAGGCTACTGGGGCGTGTACTATCCTGGCCGGGCACTGGGAGCTAAGGCTACTCCACGCCCCAGTAGCCTCTGCAGTTAATTTACATATCACTAAAATAAAGTTTTTAATAATTTAGGTTCCAGGATTATTAAATTACAGATTAGGGAAGAGGCAGCAGGAGGAATGTACCATCACATCTACTTCTGATAGTAGCTTCCTCATAGTAGGTGGTCTTTACTTTTGGGGACTACATTTGCCATTTGGAACAGGAAAGCTACAGGTACATAAGACGAATGCTTCCATAGGTCTCCTTTCATCCAACAGATGTCCACAGGGTTGCAAGTCTGGTGGGTATTCTATATGTTTTTTTAAAGGAGGCATACTTAGAAGTAATATAAAAAACCAAAACACACACACTTCCATCGGAAGGCAAAAACTAGGCATGAGGATAGCTTATCCTAATATCCACTTTTTTATTTTGTTTGCTTGGACTACAGTGTAAAACATTCACTTTATTCACACAGATTGTCTGACTCTTATCAACCAGGGTAGAGGAATAATGGATGCAAGAAGAAAAAAAAAAAAGCTGTAAATGAATATAAAATCTTTTAAATTTTTTTTTTAAATCAACCATTTTTGGCCTCGCTGTTGTGAAAGAGCCATAACTACTTCAAAAACATTATTAAGCCAAGACTATACACAGCCCACACATCATCTCCAGGATCTATTGTGGAGTCCAGATATTAGGAGAATCATGTGTTCTATAGTCAGACGGAGCAGCAGACCTAAAATAAAAGGTGCGATGAAGAGGACATTATCATGGAGTGTGCACACATGTAAAAGGCTTAGCAGACGCTATGTTTTAAATAATGGGAAAAAAAGAGAAGCTGCTAAACATGAGACATCGCATGAAATGAAGGAGACAAACACATCAATTTATTGGATAGAGCTGGAAAAACAGCCAAAAAAAAAATAAGAGTTGGACAAACGTCAATAGTTTATTTAGATCCACCAAGGTCAAGTCAATTCAAGGAGGTCCCAGACCTTGCTTAGGGACATGTGCTAAAAACCATACAGAAAACAAATAGTCCATTTGAGTGTTCTCCAACCCAATGATGGAAGAGAACACTGGTCCAGCAGATGCCCAACAACAACTCCCAGTGTTGAAAGGGTGTACCAAGACATAAACTACATCCCTTATTGGTTGAAGGCATGCTGGAAAGACGTACAGCAACTGCCCAACCTCAACCCTATGTGGCTGAAAGGTGTACGAGCTAACCAAAACCTCAATGTGTTGAAAGGCTTAATGGGAGATGTACGGAATCTACCCAACCAGAATCCCCGGGTGGATTCTAGGGAAGTACAGGGAGATGTATAGAATCTACCCAACCACAAGAGGTTGAAGGGCGTAATGGGCAATGTACAGAATCTAACCAACTAGAATCTCAAGGTGGGTTCTAGGGAAGTACAGGGAAATGTACAGAATCTAGCCAACCACAATCTCCAGGGGGTTGAAGGGCATAGAGGGAGATGTACAAAAACTTTTATACCACAACCCCAAATGATTAAAGAGTGTACTGAGAGATATACCGAAGCTACATAACTTCAACTTACAGCGATTGATCTACAGCGTCTTCCCAACTACAACCAGTGGTGGAAGGGGCGTGATAAAAAGGTGTAAGTTCCACATTTGAGAGCCACAAGTTCTAGTACAGAATAAAAATCATCATTGATCTCAGTTACAGGGTAAAATTACCAGAGGGAAAAAACTAATACAAAAAACCCCCTAAAACTAAGTATATTTTTTGTTTCTGTCGCTGTCCTACTGACATAAACCAGCACGACATATACAAGACAGCGGCCACCAATTCTTTTTCATCATATGATATCGCAGCAACTTCAATCCAATTTCTCAGATTCCTTCTCTCATCTGGATTTTCCACTTGTCCCTTACACACAGCAATAGATGAATTGCGCAGTATTTTCCTAAGACCTTTTTTTGTAGTACCCAAAAAAAAATTAAAAAATAAGCTAAACACCACAGTTCTTTAAAAAAATCCCAATGTCAGATGTCATGGCATGTTCCAGAAAATCAGTGATAACCGCTATAAAAGCATTTGGAGGATACTTGTATATAAATATCATATACAGGAAGCTTTTTCCCAGGCCTGATACAGATCTCGTTATACAGCATTTCCCATGGGCAATATCTTGAAATTTGTAACACGATTATAATAATAAATATAGTAATTATAGTAAAATATAGTAATCATAGTATAGGCAAATTTTTTAAAATTTACCGTTCTTCTTCCTATCCTCGTTACGCCCATTTCGGAGATGCACAGGTCCCAGCTAGGGTCCCTTCTTTTCTGAACACGAAAAGTTCGCCCAACCAATCACTGGAGACCAGATTTGTCCAATGAGTGAGATTACATTTGGTGTGCACAAGACACAGGTTACCCACTACCACATCTACACATAACGATTGGTATACACAGCCATTTATAACTAAACCAGCAACAGGGAATTTTGTTTCACAGTAGTCCCTCAATAACTGGGGAGGGGGGGGGGGGTCAAGAGCTAGAAGCCAATCAATACAATATAGGTCACTGATACAAAGTGAAAACCCCCTTTGAAAAGGACCTGTCACCCTTAAAAATCAAAGTATAGGCAAATAAGTAAGCAGCTTCTAGCACTACCCCATTTTTAGCGGTGATACACACTGCTAGCTTTATCAGAACCCTCCGATAAAGCTAGAGATCAATGTAGCCATAGCTTTAGAATGCCGGACAGAGGTTTCAGTGATCCAGCATATTCATGAGGGGCGGTCCAGGGAAGAAGCAGCTCCTCGGACTGCCCCCCTCATGAATACGTCGGAAACCTGTGAGCACGGTCCGGCGTTCCAAGGCTATACCGCTGCAGTGTCTGCTAGCTTTATCGAAGGGTTTTAACACTCATAAAAATGCAGTAAAAGCAGCCCCTAGAGCAGTGATGGCAAACCTTTTAGACACCGAGCACCCAAACTGCAACCAAAAACCACGTATTTTTCGCAAAGTGCCAATGCGACAATTTAAGTAGTAACTTTTTACTACCTGCTGTGTCACAGGTTTAAATTGTATAGGCACTTGAGGACACCAATACAATAGAAAGAAGGAGAAGAAGTTTGAATTATCATTGCAGCTTCCTTCTAGGGTCCTGGGCTGCCTGGGACTGCAAGAGGCCTTGAGTCCAGTCTGCTGAGCTCTGCACTGAGGTGATGGCCTGGGTGCCCATATAGAGGGCTCTGAGTGCCACCTCTGGCACCCGTGCCATAGGTTCGCCACCACTGCCCTAGAGTGTTTTTATTAAGGGCCACAGGTCATCTTTAAAGAAAATCTACCATTTTAAACAGATTTTTTAAAAATCTAATATATAAAGCTAAGTGTGTGTATCTGCTAAATCTGCACGGGTTTACAGTCTCCAAATCTATGACTCAGGGAACGTGATAGACTAGGTTTTAAGCCAAAATTTTCACACCACGCGTTCCAAAATCCACTTATTACCCACCATATACAGGAGCCATTGTCTGCTGCTGCAGCAGTTGGAAGCTGAACCGTTATTGGTTGCTATTCTGCCACAGGTCATTAATATGAGCTCTGAGTTGTGATTGGTTACTATAGGCAATGAGTATAGGGCGCTTATGCGTGAGTTAAGATCGATAGGGACTGACTGACTGAGACCAGAACGGAGATCGAGACCGACAGTCAGTGACAGATAAAATATTTTTATTCCTATTATGCTTTAGCTAAGAGCAGTTATTTACTATCCCGGGCAACGCCGGGAGCTACAGCTAGTAAATAAATAAAAATGAGAATAAATCCGTTAATCTAATTCTGAGAAATCTAAACACAACATGAGAAATTCAAAGAGTAAATTGGTTCCTGTGCTGGAAGAAAAACATACGGATCCCCCATTACCCTCTACAACGTCTCACACACATGATTACGGCGTGTCACAACAAAAACGTTGTACGGTTGACACACGCCACTTGGTGATCTAAAAATGATAGGTCGCTTAGACACTTCTGCTTTTCAAATTATTTCCTTCATTCTTCATTTCACACGAAAACCTCCAATCAGCACTGAGGAGGGAAAGCACAACTGGGGAAGGGGGGTCTTTTTTTCCCATGGAAGGGGTTTAACTCTTTACAGCTCAGGACTAAATGCATGCAATACACTTTTTTTTTTACATATTCTCATAAATCTTTGCAAGGTGAAGCAAGTGACAAGTGTTCAATTTGGGACACAAAACCAACTTAATGTCTTTTAAATATCCAAAATCACCCTTTTTCCTGTTTTATTCTGGAAAAAAAAAAACAAAACAAAACACCTTTATACTTACCTAAGGCTGCGGTCACACATGGCATTTTGAACCCGTTTTTGCCCCATTTTTAAGCAGTACGTTACAAAAACATGTGTTTTGGAAAACGCATCCGTTTTTTACACGTTTTACCAATTATCTTAATTAAAACTGGTCAAAAACAGATGCATTTACAAAAAACGCATACGTTTAAAAAAAAAAAAAAGCGTTATTTAATGGATTGCTTAAAAACGGGAACAGGTTCAAGATGCCATGTGTGACCGCAGCCTTAAGACGAGTCCAAAAAGGTGCATTGGACTAATCTGTGCCTACACAGCCATTCAATGAAGCCAGTGTAGTCCAGCCTCAATGCGCATGTGCCTGAGCTGCGGTGTAGGCGGGTGACGGCGACTGATGCAAGTTTATAAGTTGTTTTTGTTTATTGCAGGCACATATGGAAATATAGAGTGATTCAGGACACCAATTCACCAGTCCCTAAGGACCTGTAAAAGCTTTAGACAGGTTTACCTTGTAGTTCACCTTTCTGCCTTTATTTCTGTTTTTTTTTTTTCCCTATATAAAACCAGAACTGGAATCCAAATCAAAGTGAAGGGGGGAAGGGACACAAGGATCCTACTGCTACCCCTTGAATAAAATGGGGTTATTTGGTTTCTATGTCTGTTGTAGTGACTGTAGTGGTATTTTGAAGGACATTTTCAGGACCACCCATCGGCAGTAGAAAGCCCAAGAAAAATAATTTCAGGGTAGCATTTAAAGGGAACATGTCATCAGCTTTTGGATCTAATAAACCACTACTAGTATATTGTCTGGCAGCGGAACATCGAGGAACTCAACTTTGAAGTGAGAAGTTAACTAGTTGTAAAAAGTCAAGGAGGCGCAGAGATTAACACTGAAGTCATGGTGGTGAGCTCTGAACGCCTCCTCCTCTGTGACGGACACTGTGCATCGGACTTCGGTAGATGTGGTTAGTGAAGTCTCTGGATACAGAAGCATCAATTACAGTAAATGGGGCTTTCTGAGGAAGAGAGCGCTTGACTTCAGTGTTAAAACTCTGCCTCCTTGACTTTATACAACCAATTTACATCTCTCTTCAGAGCAGATTTTCTGTATGATGCCACCACACTGGGTCATGAAAGAAACATGATCTGGAAGGTGTTCAGCTGCTTGGCAACATACTGGTGGCGGATTAATAGGTCAATTTCTGATGACAGGTTCCCTTTAAATCCAGTATTCGAACTAGGTTTTCCACTATTAGGCAGGTGCTCTGAGGATTGGCCACAATCTCACAGTCTAGTTATCTTTTTTTGGAAGTGCATGTATTTACTAGTCTAGACTGTAAAGTACAGAGATTTGTTGAACGACCAGTATAGTGGCCATTATGGGGTTAGTGTATGTGGATTGAATCCTGCCTACCTGCAGAAGGGCCATGTCCAATGCTGTGGGAGGAGATAAAACAGGAAGTACTTGTCAGAAGAGATGAGCAGATCAGAACTTTATGTCCGGCATTCATCGTTCGGAAAGATCTGCCTAACCGGATGTGTTTTGATCACACAGCTTTACGTCGTCACTTTGTGAACACACATGGCCAATCACAGCCATGGGGGAGGAGCGTGAAGGTGCCCGATTGGCTGCCCCTTTATCAACATATCTGGGGTTAGACGGACCTGCCAAAAGACAGACCGGGTTAAAATAAGTTTAGTATCACAGAGACTGACTTATTTCGGATGATAACAAAGACCCAAAAGACTACATACAATCCAAAACTGTTGCCAACCTCAACGAAGAAGTCACAGTTCACCAATTTACAACGGCAACATAGGATTTCGAATTGCGCAAAAAGTCCCCTAACTTTTCTCAACTAAAAACAACACGTGAAGGCACGCTCAAGTACGTGACGGTGTTAGGACTTTTCACACTTCAACAAGTATCTAAAAAAGCATCTAAAGTACATTCACACTTAATCCGTCAACCGCATCCTGAAGTTTCTCTATAAACAATTTCTCTGAACCATTACAAATTTTGTACCAATTTGTAATAAAATTCAAACAGAATAGTGAGACTGAAGTACATGGGACATGTCAATGTCCTCAAAACAACACTACATGGTGGTATCGGAGGGACATTGAGCCTTATGACCACTTAAAACAATCAAGAGATCTGACTGGTTGAGTACAGTAAGAAGGGTTGTCATGGTGGTGAAGACACAGCAGATCTGTCCCAGGTCTTCAGTAGTCTTCACCTCGAGTATTCCAATGCTGAATCATGGACCATGGATTTTCACAAACTGTCCACTGTGCGGAGAGATAGTGATATATAATGCAAGGAGTCCTAGATTCTCCATTTATAAACAGCGCCATACTAAGACTATAATCCCAGTTCAATGCTGCAGTTCAGCAGGGAAGAATTTACTCAGCGCATCATATTTTGTTACAAAACACGCAATCCCGTACCCGCCAGTGTGGTAGGTCCGTCACACAGGACACTGCATGTGGTCTATGATTCATGGACCACCTTTGGCCATGTGCTTTAGCCCTCAGAAGTATCAGCAGAATTATACAGAAAACTAGAGAAGAACAGATCTCATTAAAACACTTGGGGTGAGATAGAAGATTTCTACTTAACTCCAGCGGATTGTAAATTTCAAATGTTAATATAGGAATATGGCCATATAAGATAAGAAATTTTCTCTTATATATTACAAAGTTTTATTTTATATTCACTTTTACTTTAGACTTTTAAGGGGTTTATTCTCACAGATGGTTTCAAATCTAAGAGATCAGGAAATGGAAACAATATAGTCAGCGGGTCAAATCCCGTCATATATAGGTGGGGAAGAGAAACTTGGGAAGTGTGGAAATAAGTTCTTTATTCACAATGCAACTGAGCCTTATGTTATAGATATTAACGGGAATATTTGCTCATGTATACTTCCGGATGAAACTACACAGTGTTGTAAATTTTTTTTATGAAAAAGAGAAAAAAACAAAACAAAAAAAAAAAAAAACATGTTCCGCACAGAATGCTTCTTATCTGATTGACCCTGTACGGAGGTGCACACTACACTAACTACGAGAAAAAGTACAATTTTAGGAACTTCAATTTTCAGGTGCAGCAGAGTGAAACGGTTTTCTAGGAATTACAAAACATGCAAGTGGAAAAAAAAAATAGTAAAAATCTGCTTTGTGTGTATAAACGTTCTCACCGCTAATATAAAGAGATTGCCTCAGTTCTCTTAAGAAAAAATACTCAGTTCCAGAGAAAGTAGACCACTATATCAGTACGGAGGTGGTCACCGATACAGGGTCATCTGTCCTGCACTCTGACCCCATTATCACACATCTATGAACAAAACAATGGGGGCCAATGAAAAACTCTATAGTGCCTGTTAGGGTACTTTAATAATACATCTCATGAATGCCTTAAAGGGGCAGGCCATTTCATGTTTTTTTTTGTAAGGTGTGTCAGTGTGGGCGGGGAGGGGGCAGTACATTAGTTAACAATATACATCTATTAGATGGTGTAAACCACTTTCTGGATTCAGTATGTGACGTGAATCCCCTGGTTCAGTAATACCTTTGACCTCATCCAAACATTCCTGCCCATAAAATCAGAGTAGAAGTGATCTCTAACTGTCCATGACCATTCTACCTTCCAGGACCATATGATAATATTCATGAATACAAAACTTAAAGAGGACCTATCACCCTAAAAAACGGCACTAGTGCTAAAACAGACGCAGCAGTGTTACACTGCTAGCGCTATCGTAAACCTCCGATAACGCCAACTAATACTGCTGCGCTGTACACTACAAATGCCAGACCGCTCTCAAAGTGGTCCGGTGTATTCGTGAGGGGGCAGGATTGGGGGGCGGGATAAGGGACGCTGCCTGTCGCATGACGTGTAGCAATCACCGCCGAGCTATGGAGTGAGCGGGGTGGTTCGGGGAAGAGACACCGCCCCCTCATGTAATGTACACCGCAGCAGTGTTAGTTATGAATGCAACACTGCGCCGTCTGTTTTAGCACTAGGTGGTACTTAAGCAGCTCCTAGTGCCGTTTTTCAGGGTGACAGGTCCTCTTTAAGGTCCTGACAGGGCGATTGTTCATGGACAGTTAGAGATCACATGACGCTCCGGCAGCGCAGATACTTGGGTCTTCTAAAATCCAATTCATTTATTAGTTGTACAGCAAACGTTACATCGTATAAAACACAGAGTTGCAATCGACGCGTTTCGGCAAGACTAAAGTACTTAGCCAAAATACGTCAATCACAACTCTTTACCCAATGTAACATTTGCTCTACCACTAATAAAGAATTGGATTTAAGTAGACCCAAGTATCTGCGCTGGAGTTTGTTTTCTCTCTAACAAGCCCAATATGTTCTGAAAAAAAACCTGTGCAAAATTTAAGGTAGCACGCAAAAAAAAAGGGTATAAAAATTCGCTAAAAACATCCCGATCCTTAAAGCCTTTTTAATCCACGTTACTAAGGTGTTAAAAATCGGGACCACCTGTTTATTAATTTTTCAATATCAGCCCCCCACACATTACCAAAAAAAGAGCATGAGGTAAACTGGCCAACTCCTTTAACTATCTACATACCTTTAACATACAATTTTTTTTCAATTTATAGCCTCCTTAACATATGGCTAACAACTACAGTATATAAATATACATACATACACACTACCACAGGACACTTGTTCCTTATTATATTCCTTCCAATAAACTTTTATCACAAATATCAGGAGTGAGTCACAGGCTGAATAAAAATATCATATATAACGTGTACGTAGAAGCGCTGATGGCTCGGTGCGTTCTCCAGGGAGTTTTTTTCCGATGCCAGCGGAAACTGTACCTAGAGCGAGATGAAATCTTTCTCACAGCCCATATGAAATCATAATGGACACAAGCTATATTGTCTCTATGCCGCAATCTTGCAGACTAAACAAATACAGAACAGCTTCTATATAAGGTCTGGGAGCCGCAAGAGATAGGACCTATGTCACATTAACCCGTACATGAAGAAACCACACCATAAACAAGCCAAGAAGGTCACTTATGTAGTTTTTCCAAAAATAAACTTTTTGCTACTGCTTTAATTTTGCTACTATTTCTAAAGTATTATTAAAAAAAATAATAATAACACAACATGGACTAGTGATCAATTAGTACCTCACGATTATGTAAAAGGTGTATGCATCGGACTCACGGGCTGGAGCCCTCTACATTAAAACTAGGCGTTTGCTGCAAATTGCAACTAATAGAATATTATTTTTTTTAAATATAAGTCAAGTTTTATTTCTGGGTACAAACAAAAGGGCTTTTCCAGCTACATAAAAGTGTAAGCCAAGCGATTGCAAACAGCTAAAAAGAACAAAAAAAAAACCAAACAAACATAAAGCTTCTACTCACTTCCATCCATCTCCCATGCTGACAGAGTGTGATACCCACACTTGTCCCCCTACTTACAGGGAGTGGTGTTCTAAGGGCTAAGTGGTTGGAAACACTCCTTTAAGTTGAATTATGCTCAGTCTGCTATAGAACGTAACTTAAATGAGTGTTTCCAACCACTGTGGAAAAGACAGAAGTGATACGCACCAAGCAGGGGCCAGAAGTTTGTTAATGGTCATTGAATTTTGCCACCACTGCCCAGCTCCCCACAGCATAGACAGGACACTTTGTCCAATGTATGGCCTTCTCGAACCATGGTTCATTGCTTTCTTCGTTGTCCAAATCAGGTCCCTTGTCCAATCCAGAACTTCAGATGGTACTGGGTTTTAAACCATAAGTACATGGAACATTGAAACCGGAGCAGTGCAAGTAAATGGCTTTTGTTTGATCCCCTGACCCCACAGGGTTTTCCAAAAGGGGTCTACACTTGTCAGCCATATGTATCGACACACAACTTTCTTAAAACCTCTAGACAAGTGGTGGCAAACCTGTGACAAGGGTGGAAGGAGCAGCACTAGGGGCACTCCCTGAGCACCCAGGGCACTGCCCCAAAACCGGGGTCCTGAGAGGACTCTAAAAATCTTAATGCAGTCTCAGGCAACTTAAGAAATTTTGCTCTGAAGAAACTCACCCTTGGCTACTAAGGCCTGCAAGGAGAGTGAAAACAGGGTCGATTATCTTTGGAGGTCCTTCTACGGGCCCCACAATTTATTCCTGTGCAGAAAGACCCTGTAGAGAAGCTACAATGATTGTCCAAATTTCCTCCTTTCAACTGTGTTGGTGTCCTCAGGAGGACGATACGATTGAAGGTTGTAAAAGTGGAGCAATAGGTTACTGCTTAAGTTTTGGCACTTTGAGATGAATAAGTGGCTTTTGGTTTAATTTTTGGCACTCAGTCTCTAAAAGGTTTGCCATCACTGCCCTAGAACCAAACAGTTCTCCAGGATCTCAGGTTCATGTGAATTCCAAAAAAAATGCAAAGAGTGGGTTAGACTTTTAGTTTGTTGATGGCGTACACACACCATCATGCCTCTGAAAGATGTGAAATTCCCTACCCACAGTGTATTTCTAAAGTGGACTTCAAAAAATTATATTTTTCTCATAAAAAATGAAAATCACTCAATACCAGCAAAGCACAGAGGCCTGTCACATGACACACTGTCCCAGTTCAGGGTCATATAAGGACTGACGCACATCCCTGGCTTGGCTGGATATCCTAGATAAGATTCCCAGTAATATAGTAGCTGCATAACTCTAAATTTAGAAGCCACGTCCAAATAGATGTGAAGTTCATGGTTGTTTCTAACCATTATGTACAGCGCTGGTGGAATCCAGAGACCCTCACAGAACTGATCATTGATGGATGAAAGACAGGTGCATCACAACTCAATGGCTGCCGGCTACACTAACTGGCTTTACATTGTAAAGAAATTTAGGGACAATTATCCCAGTGGTAAAACACATAAGAGGGCTGCCACAGTAGGACATTTTGAAGGCCATGGCTCTGGGGTAGAATAAACCTTGTCACGTCTATGTGAAGGCGCTTCAATGCGAGGAGCAATTACGGATTAAATTGAAAATTACAGATGAAATATCGCACTATACAGGAAACTCTACCGGCAACGTTATAGGCAATGTAGATAGTAAAAGTGGATTCCCCCAATTTCCTTTCGTTATTTTCCAGGAATTCTGGCAACACTCGGGGGAATGGCAGTGCCAGAAAAAACAAAAGAAAAAAAATAGAGAGAAGATAGAGAGAACCATCTCACAAGTTCTGACAGATCTTCTGTTCTTCAGGCTTTCTGGAGGGCTACGAAACTTGCATTGACCAAAGCATGGTCTACTTCACGTGGTCTCAGGAGGTCAAAGATTAGCCACAGCAGGGTTCATGACCCTAAATAACATATGACCCTAAAATATTTAATTTAACAGATTAAATATTTCACTATGAAGAAAACTCTACTATATAGGCAACGGTTGACGTAAAAGTTGACTCCTCCAGTTTGAATTCGTTTTTTTCCTCTTCCACTTCTGGAAAGGTGCAGGCGCTGAAGAACATCAGCAAAACGTAGTCAGAACACGGGAACCAAGAGCCAGAGCAGGATAAAAATACTTTGTGTTTTTCTGCCACCCCTGTCCCGGACCTCAAGGGTCTCTATTCCCCATCATCTTGTAGATGGGGCTGAACCTGAAATGTACACATTTTAGCCTTGAAATTGTGGTTGTCAATTACATTCATCTAACAAGTCTGATGTACAGACATGGAAACATATGCTAAAAGAAACTACAGGTTATTTCTGAAGGTAATACAAGGTTACACAACCCCACACAGTCCTGATGCATTTTGGTCTTTACAGGACAAGTCTGGACAAGTGACCAAGTCAATTACCCCCTACACTAACTAAACGTACCCTCTGTAGTAACTTCCCTGCACTTGTTTATCAGATCATGTACATTTTCTTCTTCTGGCATCTGACCAGAATATGCAGAGGACACAACACGGAGAGCCTGCCGTAACAGCCAGGAACCGGTTCCTCGTCGAGGATTAGAAAAATGTTTATGTGTCAGACCGAAAATTTAAAGGGAACTTGTCACCGGATTTTACCCAACTAAACCAGCAGCGATCCAAGGTCTGGAATACCATGTCTATTCTAGAATTCCCTCTTTTGTATGAAATCTTGCCTGTATACCTACAAAAGATCTACTCCAAATCTTTTCTTGTGTAGGGTTTTTTATAGAACCCAAAATGGAAAAAAAATCTTCCTGATGAAGAACCGGTTACTTAAAGGACATCTACCACCATATGACTGGTGTTAGAGTGTCCTAAATACGTTGTTTGTTATATAGGGATGGGGGTGCAGTGTTTTACATGTATCTCAGCGCTTTTATTGCCAAAATAATAACTTTGTAAAAAGTGCTGGAGGTGCTAGGATCCGGCCGCTGACATCAGAGGGCCCTTTCCTAGTTCCCCAGCCGGGAGCAGGAGGCGGCTTACAGCTGGGGGCGTGCATAAATTAAAGTCTGTAAAAGCCAAGAAGTGCTTGGACGTAGTCTTTTACAAAGTTATTATTTTGGCAATAAAAACAAATACATGTAAAACACTGTAACCCCAATCCCCTAGACATAACGAGCAGCTTATTTAGGACACTCTACCACCAGTAATCTGGTGGTAAAAGTTTGTAGACTTCCATCCATGGTGAATAAACATAGGAAAAAGTATACAGTATATATAAAAACTAAATTTGGAAGAACATAAATATTACTGCCACTACCCCCCACAACTCCCGATTCCTAATGCAGGGGGCACTGAACCACGTTATAAACTCATGTGGCATTCTGAAAAAGACTAATGCGACTCCCCTCGCATTTCATGGCTGCACGGATCAATTCCCAGAGAACGTGTTGGTTCTCGGTAACGTCTACAAGCTTTTTGCTAGGAGAATATTCTTACCTTCTTCCCTAAGGAATTGAAATTCTCACAGGTCCGTGATTCAGCAGCCAAAGCAATGATATCGCGTTGAGAACTATGGTGTAACATTCATATGCTTCCTCATTTTATACTACGGTTATTGTGTTAAAATTTTGACCACAGAAATCTGTTTTTTTTCTCCCTTGGGGATCAGTTGTTTAGCTCTAAAAATTTAGGTATAAACTGTGTGACATTTCGGACAATAGGTCAATGAATTAATGTTTTTATAAACATTTCCTAAGCGCACAGAAAGTGAGATAGAATGATCCACACAACCTCCGGTATGGCACAACCAGTACAGTAGGCCACCACCAACTCCTGTTTGATATAAGCCTGGATTGGAACAGGATTACATCAGGTTAAGAACCAAGGTAGCAAGAATATAACCAAGACACAGACGTGGGGATTCATGGATCGGGAGAAAAGAACAATGCAGGTTAAATTTTATATTTAGTTCCCTTAAAGAGAACCTGTCACACGTAATTTCGGCACTAAGAGCTGCTTACTAAAGTAAGCAGCTCCTGGTGCTTGAACAAACACTGCAGTGTTAGAAGGATAGCGTTACCGGAAACCTCCGATTACACTGTACCCCGCCGCAGTGTTAGATAGCGTTACCGGAGGTTTGCTGCGGCGTTTGTTTCAGCACTAGGAGCTGCCTACTTTAGTAGGAGCTGGCTACCTAGTGCCGAAATTATGGGTGACAGGTCCTCTTTAAGTGCACACTAGACAAAGCAATACATAGAGAAAAGAGAAGTACGTAGTTGACAGAGTACAAGTAAAAGCATAGTACTACACATATCAGCAACTTGTTAGTTACCTTGTGGTGGACTAATTGCAGAAAAAGGTTCATCCGCACTTGACAATCCTTCCTGCTCTTGATGATAAAAAGTTACCCCAGGCAAATACAATGGACTTAAGGGGTGCCCTGATTATATAAGATGTAGACACACCTGTTCACACCCATAGGAGGCCTCTAGAAAACCACCTACCTTAGATCTGATCCAGGACCTTGCAAGAGTTATAGCTTCTCAATGAGAAGTCATAGGATCAGGGTTGTGGTCTTATCAGATGCGAATAATTGTGGAGACCAGACATGCCACACCAATCATGCTCCCATTGAGTGTTATTTATATCTCAGTTTCCAAGGCTACTATAGCAAGCGGAGACACAGGTACGCGTTCAACTCACGGTCTCGATCCCAATATATATTTGGCCTTGGCCTGAGATGGACCTTAAATCCATAACTTGCATGGATAAGTTATATGGTATTTACAATCCTTTGTCCTTGTATGAAAAGTGGAGGGAAGTCTGTGTGGTCTAAATCTTTGAAGCTATCCCTCCAGGAGAATGAATGACACTCTCCAGCTTGTCTTTCTGAATAAATTAAGCTATTCAAGATAAGGCTGGGGAAATTGAGTGAAGTCTACTAGCACTGTAGAACATGTTGCCCCCTGCAGTGACTACAGCTAGCCATAGGTATTAGCGGTTTTTGGTGAGACCAGTTATCACCTAATGCTATGGTTCACAACCTGCGGCATGTACTATCCTGTTTTATGTGGGGTCTCTTATTATTATTAATATATATATTATTATAATTATCTGCTCAGCTGTCTCCTTTATTATATTTATCTGCTCCACGGTCTTCCCTATAATTTGTCTGATCTGGCTACTATATTAATCATTGTCTGGTCTGGGGTCTCTTACTATTTATTGTTGATGTGGTTATATTATTAATAAGTTTTGGGGTCATATTTAGCGCTGGTCAGTTGTAGTTATGATTTCTGTGGTGGGAATTGCAATGTACTCTGCTAGTTACTGCTTCCAGGGTGTTGGTTACTAGTGAAGTTGAGCAGTGTAACAATTCGACCCTCCGACCAAAAAAAAAATTGTTGAGCATCCCTGACCTAGTGTATGTGAAGGCCCCTCTAGAGTACAGAAATTGGGATTGACTAGGATCGAGCTGACAGATTTCAACATCCCTCTCTTCTAGGAGAAGGTTAGTTTCTCCCCAAAGGAAGAGGTTACCAATACAAGCATTCTACTCTCCACTTAGTTGGACATAGTTAAAGCGGGGCCCACTACGCATCACGGGGGCCCCTGGCGAGGCTGCCCACAAATGACAGGCCTGTACCTGAAGACTCCTGTAGTAGTAGTAGTAGTAGTAGGCCTGAATCACAGAGCTTCTCAGGGCAAATACAATACTAGAAAAATATTTGTTTTGTTGTAATAAATCACACGCTCAGCTATGCATTTGAATTGGGAAGATCAGAAGCAAACACGAGTTCTATTGACCCCTTATTCTCCACTTTCCATTCAAAAATTACAGGTTTATCCGGGCCAACCTTCATGTGTTGCCGGAATATATACACACAACCCAGTAACAGAGATGGCATTGATTACACATTATTCTGGAAATCTTCAGCTACAAACTTCCTTATGACTCATTTTTACCCTACATAGATTACTCCGCTTCTAAATTTAGGCCGGACTTTCTGGGTTGATTAACCAACATGCAGAAAACCTCTACCATCAATTCATTAGAATTTGAGGTCAAGCAAATTCATTGAGATTGCACTAATGTGTCCGCCATAGAAGTTTATGACTTACAGAAGCCTGCCAGCAAATATTGGGGGGCGGTGGATCGACACGGCTGCCCGGCACACGATGAGGGGCCCTCGATGCGGCTGCCCGGCACACGATGAGGGGCCCTCGATGCGGCTGCCCGGCACACGATGAGGGTCCCTCGATGCGGCTGCCCGGCACACGATGAGGGTCCCTCGATACGGCTGCCCGGCACACGATGAGGGAGCACTCATTTATTCCAGGTTATTTAGGACAGTCATACTGTTGTACCAGGAGGATCAACCTTTTCTGGTCTAAGGCTCGTTATGGAGAAGTGATGAAAAAACTTTTCCAGATTCAGTGCACAAACTACAACTAAAACACACAAATACGTTGTAGAGTACCAATATGACAATGAGCAGTAACTTATTGCTCCGTTGTCAATCGTATCTGCGTCCTAAGGACACCAATACAGTAGAAAGAAGATTTGGCTTTATGAAGAAATTTGGATTATCTTTGTATCTTCCCTCCGAGGTAGCTGGGCGGACAGGCCAGACTGAACCAATATCTCCGTCATACAACTTTTTGAACTACAGAAGCGTGCAGGCTGGCAACGCATGACAAGGGTGCTCTCAGCATGACTGCCAACGCAAGACTCCCGGAGCACCGCTAGGCCTGAATCACAGAACTCCTCGAGGTATTCAAATCCCCGGGTTACATACAAGATAGGGTCTGTAGGTTTGTTCTTAAGTTGAGTTTGTATGTAAGTCGGAACTGTATATTTTATCATTGTAATCCCAGCCAGAACTTTTTTGGTCTCTGTGACAATTGGATTTTAAAAATGTTGGGTTGTCATATGAATCAATACTAACACTAAAGCCTCATTATAGACACATTTGATAACGGTTTCAGCTGTTTATTGTAGCCTAGGACTAAAGTACAACAAATTACCAATATCCAGAGGTCCGTTTGTAACTATGGGTCGTATGTAAGTCGAGTGTTCTTAAGTAGGGGACCGCCTGTATTAGCAAATATTTGTTTACGGCCAGAATAAATGACATAAATATAAAAGCGTTTTATTCCCTCACATTACAAGCGATTCCGCAGCAGGATCTCAGTTTCCTGATCCACTTCTAATGGGTAGAAACGCGGTGCCCTGGCACCAGTCGTCTAGACTCAGTCAGCAGATACCGGAGTGACCTTGTACACAGAACTGCAGCACAGAATCTGTCGATCAATGTACATGTGTCCGAGACATTACCGATGAAGGAAAGCGGCAATAAATTGTAGGAAACGTTTTGTATGAGAAAATCTATTATAGTGACCTGTAAATGCAAGGTCCATAAAAAAATTACAGCAGGATCCATTACCGTCATTAAAATGGCTATCCTCCCGAAATCCCATACCTATATTGCTCTAACTCTCTTCTGCATATATAAAATACCCAATGATGCGAAAATAAATTAAGCGCTTTAAAGGAAAACAAAAATCCATCATGATAAACCAGGGACACTTACTCATAGATCCAGGCACCGTGACTGCGGTAATCTTCTTATAAGAGGTTATCCATGGCCTCCTTCCTTCTAAAAATTCAACTTTTAAAATTTTACTAATGAGCCACAAGGGCTCCTGGGGGTGTTACTGGAGCCACTCCATACTCCAGAGACAGTATGACAGCCGCAAAGCTGCAGCATGGAGGGCCTCTAGTAACAACACTTCAGACTCATTTGTACAATTCTATAAGTTAGTATAAGAATATTACTACAGTCACGGTGCCTGGAGTAAGTGTCCCTGGTTTATCATGATGGATTTTGATGGTAGTTTTTCTTTAAAGCTTTTGCTCATGAAAAAAAAGTTCTCAAATTTAATTCCCTAGTGATGTTTACACAATAAAGATAAAGTAACCCCTTACTTTAAAATTTTACTCAGTTTTATTGCTGTTTTAGCTCCTATCACTCAGTGATGGTCAGTGTAAGATTCCAGGGTGTGGGCAGGGACTCTCTAAGCAGACACTTCATAAACCCTCTGTGCTACGAGATGCTGTGTGGCGACAATGTGCTTAGATTATCAGGGTACAGGGTTTAGTTACACCTTTATTTAGCTTCTGAACATTCTACTAGTATCTGACACATAGAAAGAGAGAGAAGAGACAGATCAGAGATGATGAGATCGTTGAGAGGGATATAAAACTCAATGACACTCTTAGCTCTGCTATCTCACCTAATCAATAAAACACACAGCCAACTCTGCTTGTCTTTATTGTAGCTTGAAGTGCCTGTGTCCGAGCTGGTCTTGTAATGCAGGTGGGGGGGGGGGTGAAGGAGGCAGAGTGCACTGCAGTGTGCAGACAAGAGAAGCTATTCATGAGAAGAATCTGACCATAGTCAGAAGATTTATGGTCGCATCCAGGACTGATAAAGACAGGTTGGAATTCTATCTGTGAAATGTTGTAATTCTGTTGATAAGATCGAATTAGAGAATGTTGTTTTGTTATCCTGAGTATATTTAAGAATCTTTTCATTGTGGGAATACCCCTTTAATGCATCTAAATAAATTAGAAGTTATTATAATTGTAAATACTAAATCATTTGTGCCTGCAGTTCCCACATATGTTATTGTCTCTCCATGGTTACAGACAGGGGTGAGCTATAGAACGGCGCCCCCTCAACCCTATCCAGTAGTAACATACTGGTTACTTATTTAGTATGCAAGTTCTCCATGCAGTGCCTCACACCCATGCTGACTGGTGTTAATAAACCCTATTTTTAAGTATTCAATCCTGTTTTGTAGTAGGTAACTGCACCCCTGATGCTGTCCCCAGGGGGTACTGCCTGAGGCAAGAGGCTCATTTCGCCTCATGGCTAGTGCAATCTACAAACAGCAATTTTATAGTTATACAGGCAGTCCCCGGGTTACATACAAGATAGGGTCTGTAGGATTGTTCTTAAGTTTAATTTGTATGCAAGTCGGAACTGTATATTTTATCATTGTAACCCCAGCCAGAACTTTTTTGGTCTCTGTGACAATTGGATTTTAAAAAATGTTGGGTTGTCATAAGAATCAGGATTAACACTAAAGCTTCTTTACAGACACCTGTGATAACTGTTAGAGCTGTTTATTGTAGCCTAGGACTAAAGTACAGCAATTACCAACATCCAGAGGTCCGTTTGTAACTAGGGGTCGTATGTAAGTCGAGTGTTCTTAAGAAGGGGACCGCCTGTACTTCCTTTTGTATAATAACCTATGAAGATTAGTAGATGTAGTCTGTTGGCATGGACACACATATCTGCATGGGAGATGCATCCACAAAATGCAAGATTTTTTTTTTTTGCCAAGTTTAAATTGAAAATCCCAAAATATATCTCCCCCCCCCCCCATGAGTATTATTTCATTGTGCAGATTTTACATTCTCGAGTCTTAAAGAGAACCCGTCATGCAAAATAACCCCCCTAAACTAAATATATTTTCATAAACTGCCATTAGAGAGCATTGCCTCTATGCCTTCATTGTCCCTCTACATGCCTGCAAACCTAAGCAATGAGGTCCTAAAGCTGTATGCAAATGACCTGTGAAATGTCCAATGAAGCATTAGCATATTCAAGCTGTCCACTCTATTCATGAGTGGGAGGTACAGCCACACCCCCAGTGCATGACTGACAGCCTGTATAATGGTGTGAGGCTGTATAATGATGTGCTTCCTGCAGCCTGTGTGTGTATAGAAGAGATACAGCAGCTCCAAGATGCAGCCATGTTATAGCAGAACATGTCAGATTCATGTGTAGCTGATGTCTGTGTCTCTCACCTGTATATTAGGAGGATGCAGCATGTCAGCAGATGCAGCACAGACACTAGCCATGCTTTACTATACATTACACACAGACATGAGCAGGGGGAGGAGAGGGGAGGGGGGAACAGGGGTGACATCACTGCCTCTGACCATGTGACCAGCCTCATTTACATAATAAAGAATAGATGATTTTACAATGATTAATGTATGAAATAACTAGATAAAGGCTGGGATGGGATCCTTGTGAGCTGCTCCAACAGGTAGAGGTGACAGGACTAGTGACACAGACCTGATGACAGGTGTCCTTTAATAGCTTTACTAGTTCTTTTCCTAAGCTGTGGACTTGAAGTTTAGCGCTCCTTTAATAGAGTATTAAACCGAAGTCGCAATCCCAGAACAATTACTTATATAAGGGCAATTACAACAACACGGCTATAAGAAGATTTTATGTTACTATACTTAGGGTGGTGCGTTTTAAAGGCACTGTGGAATCGGCAAAATGAATGTACATGGCTGCAGAAAGACTCAATTAAAAAATCTAATTCCTGCAACTACCATCCGAGAACCACGTTCTTGGAAAACCATTGGGTGGGCATTCACATTAGGCCCCCTTCACACCGACATCTGCTCCGTTAAATACAGAGCGTATGATGGCTCTATTACACTAAATTCTCCCCGAAGACCAGGATTCAGTACAGATCTGAAGTAACGGGGATTCCTAGCATCATATAGGACTCTATAGAATTCGGCTTATAGTGTTCACTTCTAGAAGTATGGCCATTATACATGAAGGGGACCTAAAGTAGAACGATCAGTCAACTATATATCATAGGGTCTACCTATAAAAAGTTTTTTCACAGTGAGCTCTTGAGAAGGTTTTAAAGGGCACCTACCACCACAAATCTACCTATAAAGGTAGATCGGGTGGTAGGTGAATCAATGGGACGTGAGGATAGCCCTTTAAGGGCTAATCCTCACGTCCCCGCACTGTTTTATAAACTTTTATTACCCTAATATGTAATTTACTTATGCGGCTACTGGGGCGTGGAGTAGCCGCATCTGAGGTTACACGAGGCGGCTACTCCACGCCCGGTAGCCACATTACCCTCCTCTCACCCATGTTCGGCGCGCAGCTGCTCGTAGCTGCCGCCCTCGTCCGCCGATCCTGACGTCTGCGCATGCGCAGAACAGCAGGCCCGTGCCTGCGCAGCCCGGCTTCAGAGCAGTGACCGCGCGCGCGGCCTGCTGTTCTGCGCATGCGAGACGTCAGGATCGGCGGACGAGGGCGCGCAGCTACGAGCACGCTGCGCCGAACATGGTGAGTAGGAGGGTAATGTGGCTACCGGGCGTGGAGTAGCCGCCTCGTGTAACCTCAGATGCGGCTACTCACGCCCCAGTAGCCACATAAGTAAATTAACATATTAGGGTAATAAAAGTTTATAAAACAGTGCGGGGACGTGAGGATTAGCCCTTAAAAGGGCTATCCTCACGTCCCATTGATTCACCTACCACCCGATCTACCTTTATAGGTAGATTTGTGGTGGTAGGTTTCCTTTAAGCGACTGTCACCAGAATTCTATCCCTCACACCAGTAATACCTGCTGGTAAAGGGTTAAAAATCCTCCTCATATCACCTAAAATGATCTGCCACTGAGGCATTGTTCATTATTTACACCTGATATGCAAATGAGTATAGAGGAGTCAACTTCTGAAGGGAAGAGTCATGTTTTCTACAGGCTGCCAGCGAACCCCGCCTCCTTCTTTTGACCGTCAGTTCAGTGTCTCTTCAGATGTCAGATGGAGCATAAAGGAAGTCCTCTCCCTGTCGTTACCAAACTGCTGTCCCTTACACTGTATGGTGTATTCGGTAGTGAGCACTGTGGGGGAAATTGCATATGGGCAGGGGGAAGTGGTGGTGGGCGGAGATAACTTTGAAAAAAGTTAATTGTGCCCGTTTTTGATGACAGGTTCTCTTTAAAGAAAACAAGTCTGTAAGTTTCCGCCCCCCTTAAACCCCCAGCATGTCCTCATTTGCGGTGTTCCCCAGATTCCAGGTCATGGCATTGAATGGTCAGACTTATTTGCTTTACTGCACATACGCCAAAAGTCCAGAGCATGCAGAGCAAAGCAGCATGTCCTTCTCGGGAAACACTACAATCTCGGGAATGCAGCCACTGGATCAAGTAAGGTAAAATGGTTTGGTACCTCAATGTGCATTAATGCATATTGGAGGTTTAGGGAGGGGTGGAGGAGAGGAAGAATGCATGAGAAGACAAAGGTACACAGGCTGCAACTGCCCCTCCCCATGGAACTCACAATTTGCTGATGCCAGGGAGCCAGGTAATGTGAATTAAACTTTTATAAAGTACTGAAATGATTCAGAATGCTGTAAAAGGCATTTTTAGTTTCGCTTTAAAGGGGTTTTCCAGGCAAAACATCAGCTGACCAATGTTGACCAGATGTTGCAAAATCCCCCCCCGCCTCCAATCTCATTTATCGACGATAGCAGGGCAGCACTGTGGCTTAGTGGTTAGCATTACAGCCTTGCAGTGCTGGGGACCTGGGTTCAAGTCCCAGGGTCAACATTTGTAAAGAGTTTGTATGTTCTCTCTATGTTTGCGTGGGTTTCCTCCGGGTCCCCTGGTTTCCTCCCACACTCCAAAAGCATACTGTTAGGTTGATTAGATTGTGAGCCCCATTGGGGACAGGAACTGATCTGACAAGCTCTGTGCAGAGCTGCATAATCTGTGTGCGCTATATAAAGGAATTATTATTATTAGGCTATTACATATATTTAGCTTAGGAAAACCCTTTAATTGACAATACTGTATAAGCCATGCCCTTTAAACAGAAATTAGAGACTTGTGTTACTTCCCCATAGCATGACACCCTTGACACTTGCACAATATCGTGTCATCATGTTTCTCAAAATAGACGTATATTATCGCTGTTCCATAAAATAAAATGTAGCAATAATACCACTAACAACAACCCGCGCTATGACAGACACAGGGCGACAACTCCTAATCATCATAGTATTGTAGTCACCCGGCTGCTCGCTGTAGAATTGACTAATGCTTAGAGTTTACTAACTGCTTGTGATTTCAACCACCACCTCTAGTAATCTACTCAAATTTTGGAATAGGTAAAAAGGAACATTATAATGTATGAGGTTATTGCAGTTACAGCATATGATAGATGGCACTTTGTCTGCAAAAAAATTATTTATAGCTACTACCTGCCACCTTTAAAAAAATTAGCTATGCAGATTTTTAAAATGCCTTTATTAGCATTCTGAATAACGATATACAAATACTATATCTGAATATTCTGAATATATTCTGAATACTATATAAAACTTTATTTCACATTACATGACTACCTCCCTGCATCGAGTGTTGAGTCCTGGAGTAGGGGGGCAGCTGCAGGTGCCAGTGCGCCCGTGACTATGCCACCTGATCACCTTCCCTGCTCAATTCACATTACAGGAAGAAGGAAGGGGGGGGGGGGGCTGGATGAGTGTGGAGTAGAAGAAGAATACATTAAGAGACAGACACAGGCACACTGGCTGCAGCTGACCCACCCCCCTCCCCCCTTCGGGACTTGCTGCATGCTGCTGGCAGGGAGCCAGGTAATGTGAAAGAGTTTTATAAAAGTACAGAAATCCTATAGCATAGGCTATTGGAACCTGTCACCAGCTCAAAAAAAGGAAATTCTTAGGGACAGGTTCACTTCAATGCCCAGAACAAGTATGTTACTGAAGGGTTAGGTTTTGGCTGCGCTCCAATTTGCTATAAATGTATACATGATGTCACCCACTCTCTGCTATAGGATAAAACCTCCCTTTGATAGAGATCAACAAGCTATATCAGCAGAACGAAGACTAAGGACCCCAGTAACATCAGTAGTTCTAGTAAAGTTCTAGAAAGTGTCAATAGGTTTCCAGAATTCCTAATTACTCCAATGACAGATGCAGAGTCATCCCAACATGGAATATGAGCTGATAAGTAGGGCTCCTCGGCTCGGAGTAGGGACACGTCCCAGCTCTGTGTTTACTATGACAAGTCTGAAGTCAAAAAATCCTGTAATCCAGGAAACAGACTAACATGCCGAGACAATGGTCTCCTCCATCATCTGAGGGAGTTTTGGTTTTTATATGATGGGTACAGTTTTACAGAAATAAAAAATCCCACCCTTCTAATTCCTTATGACGACGTCGGACCAGAAATTACACTGTAGAAGAGCAAAGCGTATGGCAGGGATGGAAAAACACAGATAACAATCCTACATGGACTTCCATGAGAGATTGATATCAGAGGCCATAATCAGATTTCTGACATGGATATAAGGAAAATTTGCCTAAACACCAGCCCCACTGTCATTTACCTAAACCAAGTCAAATATGGGTCAGAGCCAGAAGGTCTTACTGGATCTACACAAATGAACCACAGCTTTGAACAAGTTCCAGCTAAGGTCAGAACTTATTTGTTATGGTCACAATCGGTAGTGACCTTCGTTCTCCGACAATCAAAGGATCAGGCATCAAAATTCAACATGTCCCATCCTTTTGTTCAAAGGATGACCATGGGAATAAAACTTTTTGTTAGTAGTTTCTGTCGATCCAGGGAGTTATTCTCACCACCATATTAAGGGTCGGGAAGGAATTTTTACCTGCTTTGGGCCAATTCACATCAGCCTTGCAGGGTTTTTTGCCTTCTTCTGGATCAACACAATATAATGTACAGGTTGGACTTGATGGACTGACGTCTTTTTCTAACCTTTTGTACTATGATCAAGTGTTGGCCCTACCAAAAATCAACAGGTTCCCCCGGGTAACGTACAGGATACGTACAGGACCCTGTGACAATAGGATTTTCAATTCTGGGTTATCAAGCGAACAAGGCTTAACGATATGATTTGCAAAGCGCTACAGAATATGAGGGCGCTATATAAATAAATATTATTATTAAAAACTTCACTGCAAACACCTTTCTTAATGTATGCTAATCCTTTCAACCTAAGGCCAAAGTTCAGTAAATTACCAGCATCCCGAGAGCCTGACTAGAGAAGTCCATTTGTAATTAGGGGGTCGTCGTGTTCGTACTCTAAGGGCGCGGCCACAAGTCGCATTCTCGGACCGTTTTAAAGCATGCGTTTTAGAATGTTTACCATGTGTTTGGCTGCTTTGAACCAATTTATCTTCATTTCTAGAAGTTTAGGCAGCTGTGAACCAGATTAAATTCAGCCAAACACATGGTAAACATTTAAAAACACATGTACGCGTTTTTAAACGGACTGAAAACGAATGCTTTAAAACGGTCCAAAAACGCAACATTCACACGATGCCCGGGCTGGCATACAGGACGTGCGCCGGAGAGGAGGAGGGGTGAGGGACGCGCAGCCCTCTCCACTGAGATGCATGGCGCACATGTTCTCTGTGTACGGTGCGTTTGTGTGGCACCGTACCGCCACCAGTAACAGATTGCCAGAAATGGGGACATATATGCGGCCGTATATACGTCCCCACTATGGTCATATGAATGAGGCCTCTTTTTCACAGACGTATGCAGTCCACATAGAGACTATATGATGACCGCATTCACCAGTCTCACTACATCAGTAAAGATGCTAGGAGTCCCTGCTGAACAAGACGCAGGGACTCCTGCTATCGTAGATGAAAATGATGCCTATTGCGCATCCACAAATTCGGTTTGAGAAACTGTGTGCTTAATGGATTAACTAGGATGGAGCAGAGAACCACTAAACTGAACAGACTGAGTTCAGTTCAGTCATTCGAAGTGCATAGTAGTAAATGGTGATGCTGCTGAGAGTACTGGTCCCCAGGTCCCCAATGGATGCAACATATTGGCTACGATCTATTATTCTGGTTGTGCCAGTTTTCTGTCCTATTTTGCACTTTAAAGAACTTCTTTGTAGTTTGCACATGTATTTAAAGGGTTTTTTCCACCAAGTAAGTTATATAGGGCCCAACTTTCTTTGTGGGAAAACCCCTTTAAGAAAAACCGTGTCCGACAAGACAAAAAAAACATGTGCACCTAGGGGGCGTGTTAGTGCTTAGTCATAGTTGGCGACACATTTATGACAGCGACTCGACAGAATTTTGTCGCATGCTGTATTTTAAAGGTGCACCTTAAAAAACATTGATGGTGCACACCTGCTGAGCAGTGCAGGGTGCACCAGATTATTAAAGACCCTGTGCAAGTACTAGATTACCTGGCGCACTCCAAATATTCTTGATACAAACAGCACTTTGTACAATTTGCCCAACTTTAGATAAATCTGGGCCACCGTTCGAATTTTATGCGCTTGCTGGCCTTGCGTTTGGGCATCTTTAGACATACGAAAAATACTGTTCCAACAGAGGTTGTTCCCTTTAAGAATCAGTCAAAAGTCAAGGCTGATGGCATTTGTAAGAATCTGCTACTGAAATTTTGGATAATTGTAAAAAAAAAATTGTGATGTGTGAAAGAAATCTGATCACCAGACATATCACATGCGAAGTAGTCCTAAAGGCTTGCAATCAATCCCTTATGGTCCCGTCATATAGCACCGACACAGTCCATGGTGCTTATGTTATAATTCTTCTAAAAAACACACAAACGTCACCCAAACTATAATAATCTAAGTGAAATACCTCCTTGGATGTTGACAGGTGTCACGATGATCCCCTTTGCTTCCGTGACTGGGGAGTCCAAGCCATATCGCCCTCCGTCCAGTACGGATTTGCTGCCAGGCTCCAGAGCCGTTACATTCACTATGGCATTGTAATATTCCACATTGGTGGTCTCCGACGCAGCGTGGACCACCGAACAGGGCAAGAGGACTAGCAAAGGCAGACAGTTCAGATACTGCATCGATCGCCTCCGAATCATTTTTCTTGCTTGAATTTTTTTAAAATCTAATTTTACAAAAAAAAAAGTGCAAAAACTAGCCTTTCTGAATGCAGATTTGGTGTTCTCGCTCCGGTCCGGCGGGTAAGACCCTTACATCATTACAGATCACGGAAAAAAATGACATTAAAATCCTGGGATTGGTAAAGCTCAGTCTTGGCACAGCTCACATGAAGGAGAAGAGGGGGCAGCTTTGCGGAAAACGTAGACGGTTACTTAGAGCATAGCGTGCAGTCATAATCCAATTACTGGGCACAGCACAAAGAGGTGCCCTCTGACATAGCCGCTCGCCAGGGTGCCTGCTGGATCCTCCATCCAGGGAAGGCTGCAGGCAGGGAAGGGTTAAGCCTGGGATCTACAGCCAGGGGCACAGGCAGGGTGCAGGCTCTGTAAGGATACACTGGCAGGGGGGCACATGGGTGCCAGGGGCTCTGCAGCTGGCACGGTCTCCAGTCTCCTGCCCCCCCTCCAGGCAGCTGTAAGGAGAACGCGCTGCAGAAGCTTCTCCTCTTCTCTCTATAAAGCGCTGTCTCAGCCTAGAGCGGTAAGTGACCCCGGTACCAGCTGGTAGGTAATGCAGGGCGGGCGGTGACACAGCACACGTAGCGCTCCCCCCTAACACTGCTGCTGCCGCCGCCGGCGCAAGCAGTCTGAGGGCAGGGGGTGTGGCCAGACAGCAAGCCAGGGGATAGCCACTCCCCGTCACGTGATCACCGCCGATGTGTGTCATTTTTTTTTCTTTCTAGTTATTATTCCGCGCATGCGTAGTGGAGCGCGCACCGTGTACTGTGGCGTTTTTCATGTCATAGTCAATAATGGCTAGGGCACAGGACAGCAGCAGCCATTATATAACACGTCTCATGATTACAAGCTTCTTTAGTTATAGTTGAGCTCAGAGGTGTAGCTTGAAGTTACTGAGAACCCCCCCCCCCCGTCACCCCTCCCCAACTTATCTCTTCATATTAGGGCTTATTCAGATGAGTGTTTTTTTGTCTGTATGCTCTCCGTGATTTTGCAGATAATTGGGGATAGTTATCATATGCTAATGAATGTATCCCAACTTTCATAGTGGAGAAAATATGACTTTTTTTGCCCTAAGCCACAGCTTTTCATCTCCCCTTCTTATAGTGTGCCCCCAGCTCTCCTTCATATTGCAGCCCCCTCTTATTTTGCCCCCAGCAGCTCCCCCTTTTATTGTGACCCCCCAACAGCTCCCCCTCTTATTGTGCCCCCAGCAGCTCCCCCTTTTATTGTGCCCCCCAACAGCTCCCCCTCTTATTGTGCCCCCATCAGCTTCCCCTCTTATTATTCCCCCAGCAGCTTCCCCTCTTATTATTCCCCCCAGCAGCTCCCCCTTTTATTATTCCCCCCAGCAGCTCCCCCTCTCATTGTGCCCCAGCAGATCCCCCTTCATTGTCCAAACGCCCCCCAGCAGCTCCCCCTCTTATTGTTGCCCCCCAGCAGCTCCCCCTCTCATTGTTCCCACCCAGCTACCTATTATTGTGGCCCCCAGCAGCTCCCCCTCTTATTATTTCCCCCAGCAGCTCCCCCTCTTATTGTGCCCCCAGCAGCTCCCCTCTTATTGTGGCCCCAAGCAGCTCCCCCTCTTATTGTGGCCCCCAGCAGCTCCCCCTCTTATTTTTCCCCCAGCAGCCGTCCCTTTTATTTTGCACCCCCCCCTAACAGCTCACCCTCTTATTGTACCCCACAGTAAAATAATAAACAGCTAATCTCATTTCTTTGTTCCCCCCGTCATACCTCCCACCGGGCCAGATAGCATGACTGAGCCTGAGAATCGGTACTGTCCTGCCTGATCCGGGACGGTTGGGATGTATGGTTTATAATACTCTAGATTCTAGAGTATTATAAACCATACATCCCAACCGTTCCGGTCACTGTGAATGAGCTCTCGGTCTGAGTGCACCGGCATTCATAGCAGAGAGAGGTGTAAGCTGCTCTTCTCTGCACCTGAACGGTGGCTGGTAATAGCGCAATTCTAGGCCAGAGTAGCTAGCCACCTTATATTTCTGGCGCCCCGGGGCTTTCAACATATGCCGTAGAGTCTAGAAACATCGCCCACGGATGTGTTGAAAGCCCCGGGGCGACAGAATATAAAGGTGGGTGGCTACTCTGGCCTAGAATTGCGCTATTACCAGCCACCGTTCAGGTGCAGAGAAGAGCAGCTTACACCTCTCTCTGCTATGAATGCCGGTGCACTCAGACCGAGAGCTCGTTCACAGTGACCAACGCTATGTCTTATCTGTTTAAGTATTGCAACCTCAACTTTATCTGCGCTCTTAGGGTGCGGTCACACAGTGGGGCTCATTTTCTAAGGGTCCGCGGAGGGCATTTTCGTCGAGTCAACCGACGATTTCTGTTTTGCGCCGAATTGCCCGCGAATTTTGGCACAGTGGATCGGATTTGGCGCATCGGCCACGGCTTGCATGGGGGGGGGGGGGGGTCGGACAACCCGATGGATTAGCACAACACGCAGGATTTAACATTTAGAAATGTGTCGCAAGACATGCACTCATAAACACCGGAAAGAAGAAGGTGAACTCCGGCGGACCTCGGCGTAGAAGCGACGGATGCATGAACTCGGGCGCACGATCTTAGTGAATCGCGGCAGACCCGAATCCTCGTCGGACAACGCACCGCGGGGTCGCGACTGGACGGGTAAGTAAATCTGCCCCAGTGTGTTCTTGGTGCGTTTTTGATCACATTTTATTGAATTGTTCTTCATTTCTGGACGTGTAAGCTACTGTGTTAACATTTTCACAGCTTCTTACACTTTTAGAAATGAAGAAAAACAGATTCAAACCAGCCAAACACTTGGTAAACATGTAACGTCTAAAATCACTCGAAGAATGGACCATGTGACCGGACATACAGTGCAATAAAATGGAAGGATAGTGACCTGTGGTCAGTTTGGGGCTAAAATAGACTTTATCTATCTATAGTAGTGGACATTGTACATTTGGTGTACCACTCAAGGGGAGAGGGGCATTATATAGCAGGGGCGCACTAAGGAGCAAGGTTAGGGGTGTGTCTTGACTTATAAATTTGCAACTTTTGTCTACTTTGTTCTTCTCGACATCGGAAGTTATGGCTGTAGAAGCCATCCAGCTAGCAATATCTATGACATTATAGGGGTATTTGTAAATACCTTGTTCATTACTTTAAATAACAATAAGGGTGACATTAGTGGTTAGCATTACAGCCTTGCTGCGCTGGGGACCTGGGTTCACGTCCCAGGGTCAACATCTGCAAAGAGTTTGTATGTTCTCTCTGTGTTTGTGTGGGTTTCCCCCGGGTCCTCTGGTTTCCTCCCACACTCCAAAACATACAGGTAGGTTGATTAGATTGCGAGCCCCACTGGGGTCAGAGACCGATTTGGCAGGCTTTGTGCAGCTCTGCGTAATGTGTGTGCACTGTATAAAGGAATTATAATTATTATTTTAATTATCTACAATATGAAACAATGAATGAATGTTGACAATGGGGCAGATTTACTTACCCCTCCCTGTCACGATCCCGCAGTGCGTTGTCCGACGAGGATTCGGGTCTACCACGATTCACTAAGCTTGTGCGTCCAATTTCCTGCATGTGTTGCTTCTGCGCTGAGTTCACCTTCTTCTTCCTGGTGCATGTGAGTGCTTGATCTTGCGACACAATTCCGTTTTTAAATTCTGTGGTTTGTCCGAATCCGTCGGGTTGTTTGACGGCACGCCCCCCGATTTCTGTCACATGCAAGCCGGCACCGATGCACCACAATCCGATCGCGTGCTCCAAAAACCCGGGGCAATTCGGCGTAAAACGGAAATATTCGGGAAACCTGATGGAATCGCGGTCCGCGGACCCTTAGTGAATGAGCCCCAATGTGTTTCATTCTAAAAACCATAATAATTGCAATGGAAAATTAGTCTTGCACATCCCTACTATTCTATGTGGAATGGAACATCAGTACAGGAAAGGATAAGAAATCCATCCATGAATTCCATCTGCTGTGACCGGAGGATATTTGGGCACAGAGGGAAGTGTTATTTCTTTGTTCTCACTGCTGTCTATTTTAGGAGTGTCAGTTTTTATAAATGTTCTCCAATAAGTGAAGAACAAAGTTTATTATTTACAGTGGTCAGATCAGCTCCCTGTGATGAATAAATGCTCGTCACTTTGATTCTTCGCTATCTTTGATCTCTCAGATACATGATTAGATTGTATAATGTGAAATTCGGAAATGAAGATTGAGATTTCCATAAGAATCCTCTTAACCTCATAATAATACATGGAACTGTGATACACGGAAGCCATGAGAACAATATACCCAGAATGTAAAGCGTAAGGGCAAACTTTGAATAAATATACAGGCGGTCCCCTAGTTAAAGGAAATCTACCACCAGGATGAAGGATTGTAAACCAGGCACACTGATATACTGGTGTGTGCCCCCTCTAGCAGGATTTGCTTTTCTTTTAGCTTTTAATTTCTATTAGGCTTTCAAAATTATGCAAATGGGCCTGGGGCTATAGTCCCTCTGGTTTTTTTGCCTAATTTTAGAGCCTTTTTTGGAGAAAGAAGGGTAAATTGTGCAAAGAGAAGAGGAGATCCTGCCAGAGGGGGCACACACCAGCAGGTAAGTGGGCTTGGTTTACAATCCTTGTTCCTGGTGGGAGATTTCCTTTGAGGACATCCGACTTACAGATAACCCTTAGTTACAGATGGACCTCTCTGCCCCCTGTGACCTCTGGTGAAGCTCTCCGGATGCTTTACTGTATTCCCAGGATGCAATGATCAGCTTTAAGATGTCCTTAATTAACCCCTTATCACCGACACTAGTTTTCAGCTCAATGACCAGACTCGATTTTTCAAATCTGACATGTCTCACGATAATTGGTTATAACTTCGGAACGCTTTAACATATCCCGGTGATTTTGAGAATGTTTTCTCGTGATACATTGTACTTCATGTTAGTTATAAAATTTAAGTGATACGTTTTGCGATTTGTTCTGAAAAAAAGTGAAAATTTGGCAAAAGTTTGTAAAAATTCTTCATTTTCCTAGTTTGAAATGTTCTGGTTCCCAGACAGGAAGTAAAATTACCCAAAAAGCTTGATAAATTACATTTACGGAATGTCTGCTTTATGTTGGGATGATAATTTATGCTTCCGGTCATTTTTCCAGGATGTTATGAGGTGCAGAACTTTAGGTGCGATTTTTCTCATTTTCATGAAAATTGCCAAAACTCACATTTTGAGGGAAAACTCAGCTTCCAAGTGACTTTGTAAGGCCTAAGTAATAGTAAAACCCCATAAATTACCCCACTATAGAAACTTCACCCCTCAACGTATGTAAAACAACTTCTATTAAGTCCATTAACGCTTTAAGTGTTTCACATGGGTTAAAACAATATGGACCTGCGATTTAGAAACTATAGAATTTTTTTGGAACATACATTCATTTAGGCCAAAACTGACATTTTCAGAATAAATTAAATGATGAAACGCACTGCAACGCTTGATGCCCAATTCCTCCCGAGTGTACTGATACCCCATATGTGGTGGTAAACTGATGTACGGGCGCACGGCCGAGTATAGAATGAATGGAGGCGCCATTCACAGCAGATTTGTATTGTCACATTGTACAACCTATACATTTTTATTTTTTTTTGGTAATGCAAACATATGAGGGCTTAATTTTTACGGGACGAGATACAATGTATAGATAATTTATTTTGGGAGTCTAAAGCTTATTCATGAGATTTTATTAACTATTTCAAGGGGGACACAAACAAAATCATCAATTTTTATTTTGGATTTTTAGCATTTTTTTCCCCCCGTTCACCGTAATGTAAAAATAATATTTTATCTTTATTCTCTGGTTCACTACGATTGCGGTGATACCTCATTTATATAGTTTTTCTTATTTTTGCTCAATTTTCCTGAGCAAAACCAATATTGGAGAATATTGCATTGTTTTTACTATTGACAACTTTTTAGGGCCATAACTTCTGTATTTTTCTGTTGTCAGATCTGGTTGAGGGCTTATTTTTTGCGAAAAGAGTTGTTCTTTTCAGTCGTATCATATTAGGGAATGTAGCTTTTTTTGATCATTTTTTAGAACATTTTTTGTGATAGTGTTTGATGAAAAATTGTATATTACGGGAAGTTTTTTGTGGTTATTTTTTTCATCGTTCCCCGAGCGGGTTCAATATTGATTTAGATTTATTGTAAAGATTAATACGGACGCGGTGATACCAAATATGTACATTTTTTGTGTGTTTTTGTGTTTTATATACTGTATTTGCATTATATGTGTAACTGGGGAGATTATGGGACTTTATTTTATTTATTTATTTAATTATTATTATAAAACAATTTAATCTTTTTTTTTTTTACTTTCACTTATTTTCAACCTTTTGGCTTGAAGAAGCGATCATCCGATCGCTTATTCAAGCCTTTACACTGCAATACACTTGTATTGCAGTGTATAGTGTAAGTAACTGAGCATGCCGCGCGAGAAGAGGAGCCGAGGGATCGGATCCCCCGGTAAGCACACCGGGGGGGTCCGATCCACGGGGGACACACTTGCACGCCGCGGTCATGCTTGACCGCGGCGTGTAAGGGGTTAAACACCTGGGATCGGAGTTTTTCCGATCCCGGGTGTTAGTGCCGGGTCTGGGCTGTGATATCACAGCCCGACACCGGCACTATAATAACCCGATGTCCCGAAATCTTCTTCTGATGCGGCGCTGTAGAAAGGCGTCGCATCAGAAGAAGTACCCTTAATGACCGACGTAGATTCCCGATAGGGCGGTCATTAAGGGGTTAACCCCCTCTCGATTATGTTTAATTGTTCCGTTGGTCACAGATTTAGTGATCGCCATATTTGTTTTCATTGACCCATTACCTTTTTTCCACGGGGAAACTCATGGTGTTTATAACTTACACTCTTCACAAGCCTCCACAGTTTCCTTAGTCCGTCTGGCTCTCCCTACACTGCCTGCTTCAGGAACGGCACTACCCACGCTTTCTGCCAACTGTCTCCCCTCTGTCGGTGTGGTCCCCCCTCAGCCCTATTCAGACTCAGGCTTACTGCTATGGACTGGCGCCTGTTACGTACATGGCATCATGGCTACGCTCAAGCCACCAATGCAAAAGTGGCGGTGCAAAAAAGGGGTTGCTCCTTCACATCCAGCCAAAGGCGCTGCTCAGGGTCGGGTCGATTCTATCCTGATGAAGCTACACAAAGAATGTCTGCCCTAGTATCCACCAATCACCGCCCCCCATGGTTTCAGGGATTCAGAGGAAACCTACCAACGTTAAAGGAGGTATTCCGATGGCATACCGGGCCACCCCTCCGATTAGCGTTGGGGCCGAGCTTATTTAGTTTGTTTTAAACCGCGTATCGCGGTTAAAACACTTTTTAAACTTATAGCCGGCGCATGCAGGGCGCGCTCGGCGCTATACCTGTGCACGCGCTACATAGTGAAGTGAATGAGACCGTGCGTGCACTGTACGGCCGAGGCGCTTACCGGCCTGCGCCGCTCTCAACGTTAAAAAGTGTTTAAAACCAGCTATCCCGCGGTTTAAACACTACCCTAGAACTAGCTCCGGCACCGCTCACCCGAGCTGGTGCCCGGTATTTCCATCGGAAACCTGCAACACAAGTGTATTTTCCTTAATCAACCTGATGTCACACCCTGGCCCTAGACCGGCCAGCCGCCATCACTGGTCAAACTGGTGCAAGTCTCGGGTCCCATAGTTTGCTGAGGGACCCACATAAGGCTGGCGTAAGAAGAATCTACAGGTGGTGAAGAGGGCTGTATCACATGTATCCCATCGGGGTTGAGGTGGCTTATATAAAATAACCATGAGGGGGGTGTTTGGTATGATCAACTGGGAATATGTAGGGAACAGGGGACTGTTTTAGTTTCTGAATTTTAAATTCCGCCACGTGAGTTCACTGCAAAGGGGCCCACTGTATGCTCTGTCCCCTGGCCGTAGGCTGAAACCTGTAGCCAACAACCTTGAGCCCAGACCTCCAAAGGGTTTTCCACCCAAAAGACCAGCCCCTTAAAGAAGGCTTTGTGAAACATGACCTGTTAAAACACAAAAATAGAATAAAGCACCATTGAATCCTATAGCATGGATGGCTAACCTATGGCACTGGTGCACCCCAGAGTTGGCACTCGGAGCCCGTTCTTTGGGCACTCAGGCCATCACCATAGATTCTCCAGTTATCTTCCTGCAGTCCCCAGAACAGCCCAGGACTTGCTGTCACAGAGGTATTTTAAATTGCCAGCTCTAACCGGACTATTTTCTGCTTTTTGGCGTCCTAAGGTGCTATGTTCAATGAAACCCGTAGCAGAGAAGGAGTATAACTCATAAATTACAGATTACTGTGTGTCCGGCACTTTGCGATCAATAAGTGGGGTCTTTGTTGAAGTTTGGGCACTCGATCTCTAAAAGGTTTGCCATCAACTGTACTATAGGGCCTCCAACACAACACTGAACACAACGCGTATTTGCCCATGCATTGCACATGGCAACCAAATGGGGTTTGTAAAATCCACGGATCGATCCAAATTACCTGCTCATCCCGATGTTCGGTCAAATAACAATTGACAAAAAATCTGACAAAAATTCTACCTTATAGAACTTATTGCAGCAATAACACCATGTATAATTGACAATGCCTTGGACAACATGAGTTTGATATGTAGCATTGGAAAAGCACTGAAAAGCTGCAAATTGTAGAAAGCCAACAACATCCATAACAAAATGAAAAATGTATTTAAAGTCACTCTGGCTCTATCTTTGCTGACATTGGTATGTTTTTTAAGAAACTTTTTGTCACATCTAGAAAAAAACTACAATTTTATTCTCTTTGTACTGGATATAAACAGCCTTCTGCATTATAAGGTTCCGCTTTCTAAGTTACCACATGCCTTTTATGTACTTCGAATCTGCTGATTGATTCTTACACTTTGATGCCTTTAGCTTTCTAGTCCTAGGCAATTTTTTTTTTACAGGGAACAAACGCTGATCTCTAAATCTATATAATATGCTCTATGAATCACCGAATATGAGTCATTTGGGATAAACTTGGAGATACTGATATTTCCATAACTTTTGTCAAGTTATTATAGAATTCAATTCAATCATAGAGTTAGGTGAATTCACAATCACAATCCATCATTACCGGGGTGGTTTAAGTAAAGAAAATCAACGGTTTCAAAACACAAAAAAAAACTCTAAGATCTCATCATCGTTCCTCTTCATCTTGATCGCAGGGCGCTTGTCTTTGCTAACTGACACGCCGGATTTACCTAGAAAAAAATTAGAATTAGCACACGAAGCCGCCGGACAAGATGTCCTGGTGTCTCCAGCTGCAATTATGCACTCTCCCACACCGCATGTGTTCACGCGAGAGTTTGTGCATATGTGGCAGCCCGGGGCCCAGACATCTGTAATCCCCACGCTCAATGCTGCTAATTATAAGTTTCTTTTCTAGGTATCCTGGCTTGCAGTTTACCACAGACAAGCGCCTGGATCAAGATGAGAGGAGCGTCAGGTGTTATCCATAGATGTTTTTTAAGGGTTGATTTCCTTTAAGGGGTCTCCCTTGATAACCAAGACGAGGTGGGGGTCCAGTGATGCGAGCAAAAGTCAATGGCAGTGACGAGGTCTCCATTAGTGCCATAAGAGATAACTGAGCAGCAGCTGCATTCCACCAGTGGTTTGCTTTGTGCATGCTGTGGCACAACGCAGGTACAATGACCCCCGTTCTTGTGATCCTGGGGGGTCCCGCCGCTAAGACCAAAATGATCAGCAAGTTAAAACCTTATCCCGTAGCTGGCGACTAACTTGTCACCGGAGAACCCCTTAAGCAGTTTCAACCATCAGGGATTTTGCTATAGCTTATCAGCAGCAATCACACCATTTTTTTAAAGTTTGCTGATCTTAAAGGGTTTTTCCCCATGTATGGCAATTGTTAACATAACTCCCCAGGGAGAAGCGTATTCTATTTGAAATGTTGTGTTGGCGATCCTTAAACAACCATTATTTTAATTATGTGGTTTATTTGATAGATGGAGATTTTATTATCATGTTCGCATTGAATAGCTGAAGTGGGCGGAATGCGGCCATGACAGGATGTGGCTGGGAGTGCAGAAAGGCGGTGGTGGTTTAGAGTTTGGGGGGTGAATTTGAGTGAGGTTGATAGGTGATCCTATTTGGGGGTGGGACCTCTAGGAGGGCTTTAAGGAGTGTTCAGGAGGGCATGCCATCCTTTTGGCTTGAGCAATTGTCCCACCCACGCCTACCCTTTAGTTTTGCTTTGGGTATTAGGGTCCCACACTAGTGTTCCGGGAGGAGGTGATACAAGTTAGCTAAGATCTTTTGTCCAGGAATGGGTTATGGTAGCTTTAGGGAGTCAAGGTTTGTTGGTTGTTAAGTGGGGCGGCGTGCTTGGCACAGATACAGGCGGTCCCCTACTTAGAACACATCGACTTACAACGACCCCTAGTTACAAACGGACCTCTGGATGTTGTTAATATTACTGTACTCTTAGGCCTAGGCTACAATAATCAGCTGTAACAGTATCACAAGTGTCTGTAAGAAAAGTTAATGTTACTCCTGGTTCTAATGACAATCCACATTTTAAAATCCAATGTCCAGAGACCAAAAAAGTTTGTCTGGGATTACAATGATAAATATACAGGGTCCGACTTACATACAAATTTCAACTTACCGACAAACCTACCGACCTATCTTGTATGTAGTCCAGGGACTGCCTGTAATTTTATATTAGGTAAATTATTGCATCCATTTGTCTAAAGTCGTGATTTTGGAAAAATTGAAGTGGCAGTCTACTTGACATTGTGACCTCAGGAGCTGATTCTTTTGTATTTGCCAATTCTGCCGTCGCCACTTGCCATGTTGTGTGCTGCTTGTGGGTTGGTTAGGTGTGGTGTTTACACGCTGAGCTGAGTTATGAGCAATGATTTTTACATAGGACGGTGTTTACACCGGACTAAGTTGGTTGTCAAAATGGACAACAATTTTTCTGTTTGGTTGTCGAAGTACTCGGCCACTAAATTGTACTTTTTATGTATTCCAACATATTTTGTAATTTGTTATATATTTTTATAAAGTTTATATTTTTAGCAGATTTTCAAAGAATAAATAAAGCTGTGACCACACTTTTTTCCAACAATACAATGTGTGTGTTTTTTAATTTAGTTTTGGTGTTACGGAGGGTTCCTTTTTTTCTCTGCTGTGTGAGCGTTCCTATGACTCGGCCCCTATCCTGGTCATGACTCCTGCACTGGCATATGGATACCATCCACACCCCCTTTTTTTGCGCCAGATACAAAAGATGCTTTAGGTCCTCTTGATGTATCCGGCGGGCAGTGCAGCCGGTGAGAAACTATTCACGGTAGTAGTCGCGAATGAAAGTTTGCTGTTTTTCAAACAAAGCCAGGCAAGGGGCATGGGCCACCCTGTTTTCCACCCCTCCACCGGCCACCGGCCGCCAAGCCCCTTCTACACCTCCTCCACTCCCACCTGGTGTTGTAGGTACGTATTTTCTATTTGAATTGCAAATCTGGTGGGGGCACTTCGCACAAATTTGCGATAATGCAGTTCTGTCAATGACATGAAACTGACGTAAGACGTGAATAATCTCCACAATAAAAATATTTGGTTGTAGTTCCCTGGTTTTTGGTCCCATCACTATTTTATATACGGTATAGATTAGTAGAAACTTTGACCTTCCTTGGATAGACCCGGGAACAGCTACGTAGCTGAATAATAAAGGATTTTCAGTTACAGGCATCCCTGGGGTACGTACAAGATTCTGGTAGGTTTGTTCTTCAGTGAAATTTGTATGTAAGTCAGAACTGTATATTTTATAAATTGTAACCCCAGCAAAAAAATTTTTGTCTTCTGTGACAATTGGATTTTTAAAATGTTGGAGTGTATAAGAACCAGGATTAACAATAAAGCTTTCATTACAGACACACCACTTTGAATAACTGTTATAGCTGCTTATTGTAGCCCCAGGGTGACGTTCACAAGGACTCATGGGCGTTTAAAAAAACTCATTGGACTACTGAATTTGATTTGCCTAATTAACTAGCTGTTAACACGTGTTTACAAAACGCAACCGTTAAGCAGTTGTTAACATCGTTAACATCGCAGTTTAACACATGCATTAACGCAGTTGTTACATATTGGCGTTTTGTAAATCAAGTGTTAACAGCTGTTTTAAATTATGCAAATCACTCTTCACTATTCCAAGCTGTTTTTAAACGTCATGCCGCGTAAACGCAACGTTGTGATCACAAACCCTAAGGCTAAACTACAGATAATTACCAACATATCAAGGTCCCGTTGTTAACTAGGGCTCGCCGTAAATTGGGTGATCTTAAAGGGGAACCCCTTTTACCACCCGACCGATTTCTACCTATAAAGGTAGAACGGGTTGGTAGGTGATTACGGGGACGTGCGGATGCTCTTTTTTGAGAAGCCGAATCCTCACGTCCCCCCCGTCTAACTTACTTGGTAACTTTATTGAAATAATTGGTAATTTAGTTATGTCGGCTATGGGCGTGAGTAGCTGGGCACGAAGCTACACGCGCGGCTACTCCACGACCCCCATTCCAGCCACTTACTCACTTACCTCCTCCTACTCTTTTGTGTCGCAGTACTCCGGCTCGGAGACTGGGCTGCTCAGCCGCGGGGCCTTCGCTCTGTTGCCGGACGAGGTCGCCGCAGCCGTGTACGAGGAGCTGTGCAAGCCCGCACACACAGGGTAGGAGGATGTAATGGCTATGGGGGGAGATGGAGTTACCGCGCCGTGTAGCCTTGTCCCGCTACTCCAGGGGCATGTGCGACACCAATTTTAAAGTTAAATCCTGCTCATTGTTCAATCCGTTGATCATCTGTTCGCCTCACCCCGCGATTTGTGTCGCGTTGAAAGACATCGCGTGCGACACGTCCCCGAAAACATAAAAACCTGACGGAAATGCGGCCGCGGGAAAACCTTAGTAAATAGCCCCATTGTTCTCTACTATCTTGCTGCTCCGATAGAGTTGGCATGAACATTAGCGCCACATATGCTGCCTGTCATTGTGAGTTGACCTGCTGTCATTATGTACGGGTTTGTGGACCTCCGTTTTTGAGTTAGGTTTTTGGTCCTGTGGTAGGACCTGCATCTAGCATCTATTTATGACATATAATGTAAATATAGTTTTACATGGAAAATCCCCTTAATGAATTTCCATGAATGCTTTTTATACTGCTACATAGTACAATATCATCATTAAAGTAACAAAAAGACATATTAACCTGAAATGGATACAATTTACAGCTATTTTTACCCACCAGCTCCCTTTTGTATACTCTCTATTAATGAATTCTTCAGCCACTTATCCTCACAAGAATCATCCCCCGGCATGTAGCAATGAAGCTCTACCTACCCAGTTCACAAGCAATGTACAAATATTCACTAAAGGCTGTAAAGGATGCATAAAGCAATTACGAAGAAGTCACAAATGCAAAAGCGGTGCACCAGGCACATCTGTCACGTTCCCACTAAGGGGCTTTGTTTTCTATAGTCGCAGTGTGGTCACAGGCAGATGCTCAATATTCTACAATGTGCCTTACAAAAAGGGGCAATAAAGTCTGGAGTATATATATCGATCAGGGTCCAAACCTACATATGCTCTTATACATCTGCATATTTAAATACTATAGTATGGCCCTAGATTTATGTGAGCCCTAGGGTAAATATACAGAGTGTGTGGTCCAAGCCTCAACATATTTTAGGATATTGTATGGATAATACTTATAATGCCATCTGTGACGTTGAGCATTTGTCTGAATGGAGCTAAAGGCTGGGGACCTCACAGGGGGGAGCTTTATTATTTTTGGAGCTAGATGTTGTTGGTTTTTTAGATTTTAGATAGCAGTTTTTTTTACCGTCACATATATATATACACCGTATATCCGGCGTTAAGACGACCTGGTGTATAAAGACCCCCCCTACTTTCCTGTTAAAATATAGATTTAAGATATATTCGCCGTATAAGACTACCCCTTTTCCAACGCATACAAAACACCGGTAAAATTTTAAAAAACGCCAGATTTGAATTTAACATGGTCCTTTTTTTAATTTAAATTCTTATGACATGCATTATACTCAGGAAAACTGTCGCTCATAAACATAAGGCATACAACACACCATTACCCTCGTCCATTTTACTGTAAATGTTACCCATACGTACTATATAGCGGCCCCTTATGTATAAAACAACAGGAATAATAATACTATGCCCATATACCACTGCCAACCCCCCCCCAGTATATATCTAGCCCTCCCTGTATAAGCCAAACAACCACCCCAGTATACAGTCCCCCCCTCTATATATTGGCCAGCAGTCCCCCGTATACAGACCACCAGTCCCCCCCCCCCCCAGTATACAGAACATTCCAAACATCTGAATTGTCATCCAGGATTTGTAATATTTATAATAAGGTGTTCCCCCCCCACTGTTTCCTCTCTATTTTGTCTATAGCTTCTCACCTTTACCGCGATCACCAAAGCTCCGCTGCTAACTCCGGCCGCCGGTGACAGCTCATTGAGCGCTGGGGCTCCAGAATATGACGTCTCTGAGCTGTCACCGGCGGCCGGAGTGTACAGCGGAGCTTCGGTGGATCGCGGGAAAGTGAGAAACATTACCGTGTATAAGACACCCCAACTACCGACAGAATTTTTCAGTCTTCAAAGTCGTCTTATACGCCGGAATTTACGGTATAAATATATATATATGTGTGTGTTATGAACAGACAGTCCCCCGGCACTGTACAAGATAGGTTCTTAGTACTTAAGTTGAATTGTATGTAAGTCGGAACTGTATATTGTATAAAAAATTTGTCCCAGTGAACAATTGGATTTCTAAATTTTTGGGACAAGGATTATCATAAAAGCTTCCATTACAGACAGCGTACCATCTGATCCATTGCAGCCTGGGACTAAGGAAAGCATCCAGAGAGCTTCACCAGAGTGTCACAGGTCAGGTGTCCTTAAGAAGGGACAGCTGTATATCGGCACAAGTGTGATCATCATATAGGCAGTTTGGCGGTGGCCCGGGGCCCAAGTCTTCTAGGCCCCCCAGTCCACCACCAATTTTATACCACTCATGAAATCGGTTCCTGCTCTCAATACAGATGTACACAAGAGCCTTTGAAGTTTCTCCAATGTCCTTATTGAAAGCAACAGAAGGCACCTCCTACATTCCCAAGAACTGATCCTTGTACCAGATGTAGGAAGTGGATTCCAACTTGTAGGGGGCTGTATATTCATACAGACCATGGCCATGTCTTAATCAGTCCCTGTTGGGGCGCACGGCCTAAATGAATTTCACAACTAAAATGAACAAATGAGCATCGAAAAAACAAAACCTCTTCATGAAGGGTTTAGAAGTTGATAAATTGCTTTTTTCTTGGTACATTCCGTATTTTTGCGGCCGCATGTACTTCCCATGAACGGCCATGTGAATGAGCACTTGTCTGGATTTGAGTCGAAAAATTGTACCAAGTGTCAGGGAACTAAAATTGCTTTGAGAATTTTGGGATTAAAACCTTGCACCCATATTGATTGACTACAAAAAACTAATGTGATTTTTTTTTTATGGCACAGAAACATAATAAACTGGTGCACCCGGAAAGAAATAAAGTTTCAGGCGCCAGAAAAGACACATAGTACAATCCCCATTCCAATCACTGGGGTCTGCTCTTTGACACTGGTTTAAAAGTTTGATTCTTTGCAATTGCAAAAGTTGAATCTCACACCTAAAATCCATAGCTGGAATTCACTTGATTTCCGTATTTTTATTTTAACGTTTTTTCTTCCCTACATTGAAATATTGCTGGTTTGACTACAACCCTATGACTCTGTGTACATTAACCAATGGCTACACATTATTTTTTGGGCACAACTTGGTAGTAACCCTTCTATAAACCCACAGTGGTGTGATACATCATACACATAAAATGGACAGGTTGTTCATTTTAGTCAGCAAACAAATTGCGGTCCGCAAGTGTCAAAAATAAGTGAATGTTGTGTTTTGTTCTCCACTGACATATGGTTAGCAACAACAATTAAACTTGGTACAAGTTTAACCTCTAAGTTAGCATTTGGGTCTTTACCCTGTCTCGCCAATTTTCGATGCTACCACCATTAACCCTCATGACCAGTCCACGCTATTATCTTGTTCATTCATTTTGGAAATGGGGTAATTGGGACACTGAACGGGAACTAAGAGGTCAATGGGAACACTCAGGGCAGGAGCCAGCACAGGAGAACCTGGGGAAGTGCTGGGGGCCTCCGGGTTGCTGGGGGGGAGGGGGCCCACATAAGGCTGTGCATAGGAATCCATGGGGTAAGGGGGGGGGGCTGTATCTACTGAATCCATAGGATGAGGCGGGCTTATATAAAGAACCAAGGGCTGTATGATATGATAACTAGGGAATATTTTAGGGCTGATGGTGAACCTTTAGAATGAGGTGCCCAAACTACAACCAAGACCCACTATTTTACCATCGGTGCCAACTGACAATTTAAACGGTAACTTATGCTCCCTGTTTTCCACACACATTAAGTTTGTTTCGGCCCCTGGGGACACCAATACATTTAAAAGCACAAGGCAAATTTGACAATCCTTATGCTATTCTCCAGGTTCTCTCTGTAACGAAGAATCATGGGCCAACAAGAGAAGATAATCTCTGCCCTGTTTATCCTTCTCACTTTTCCTGCAGTTCCAATCCGTCAAGGACGTGTCACCTAAAAAGCATTGAGAACACATCTCAAGATGTCTGGGACTGCAGGTAGATCTAGTCCTGTCTGGTGTAACTCTGTCCTGGGGTGACAACCTGGGTGCCCACTGAAAGGCTCCAGTGCCACCTCTGCACCCCGTGCCATAGGCTCGCCATCACTGTTTTAGGGAATAGGAGACTGTTTTTGGTTTTGAATTTTTAATGCCGCCACAAGAGTTCACTGCAAAGGGGCCCACTGAGGATCTTTCGCCAGGGCTTACTAAAACCTGGAGCCCTCCTGGGAACACTGTTGGCTTATCAACTGGCACTCTTAGAAGTTGAAATTCTAAGATCAGAAATGTTCCCATCCCACAATCTACACGGATTTCATTCAGCTCTCAATACAGGCTCCTGAGACCACCGTATATGAACTGGAAATCTACAGATGTCACTAAGGTTTTAATTTTGGTATGTTAATTTACACTATCAAGTAAGAATTGAGGTCATTGTATAAAACCTAATAAGGGGACTGTAATCAGGGTCGGCTCCAGGTTTCGTAGACCCCTGGGCGACAGTCCTCTTGGGCCCCTTTGCAGTGAACTCACATTGCGCCATTAAAAATTCAGAAATGACAACAGCCCCTGTTCCCTAAAATATTCCCTAGTTTATCATCCCAATCAGCGCCCATCGTGGTTATTTTATATAAAACCCCCCCTCACCCCATTGATTCCTTATGTACAGCCTTATGTGGTCCCCCAGCAGCTCTGGCCTGCACTTGTCCCAGTTATGCCCAGCTCTCGCCCCCTTTGACTGTAATGTCACATCTGCATGTATGATACCAGAGGCAAAGGATAAACATTTTTGGCCAGAAACTGTACAGTGAAAGGAGGTTATAGGACCTGTTGATACCAAAATGAGCATATGTTGGCATGGAGGTATTGGTTTCTGTATCGTAGGCTTTAGCGGCAATGGCCCACAAATGTGTTAGCTGGGCTGTGGAGATCCTGCGAATTGTAGGCTTCAAATTTTTCTCATCTGTTCCATAAAGCATGATTGGTGATAAATTGGAGTTCAGGCGAGCCAAGAAGTTTTTAAAAAAACAGTGATATAAAAATCTTCACCATTAGGCCTCCTTTCTAAAAACCTACATAGGGATTTCAAACAGAACCTTGAATTGCCATAAAGGATGATGGAGTTTTCAGTCAGAACAATCTAGATTTCCATTTCACAAGCATTGCTGGAAATTATATAACAATGGCTAGCTGTCCATTGTAGATATCTAATGGTGACACCAAATTTCCTTCCCTCAGTAGCGGGAATGGTCTAGCACTACAGGAATTTTATAAAGAGATGCCAGCTGTATCTGGATGGCACAATCAAACTGTCATACTAGTTCACAGCGGTACAAAACACATCACTGGTCCCTCGATGGGCACTGGGACACTCAATAAAATGTCCAGCGCCTCCACTCAATAAATGTCCGGCAGCAGCCTCACTCAATAATTCCACAGCCTCCACTCAATAATTGTGCGGCAGCAGCCTCCACTCAATGAATTGTCTAGTAGCAGCCTCTACTCAATTTAAAATGTCCAACAGCAGCTTCACTCAATAAAATGTCCGGCAGCACCTTCACTGAATGAAATGTCCAGCAGCAGCCCTCACTCATGAAATGTCCCCAGCCTCCACTCAATAAAACGTCCGGCAGCAGCTTCACTGAATGAATGTCCAGCACAGCCCTCACTCAAATGAAATGTCCAGCAGCCTCCACTCAATTAAATGTCCGGCAGCACCTCCACTGAATGGATTTCCAGCACAGCCTTCACTCCAATGAAGTGTCCAGCAGCCTCCACTCAATTAATGTCCGGCAGCACCTCCACTGAATGGAATGTCCACAGCAGCCTTCACTCAAGAAATGTCAGGCAGCCTCCACTCATTAAATGTCCGGCAGCAGCCTCCCTGAATGGAATGTCCAGCAGCAGCCTTCACTCATAAAATGTCCAGGCAGCAGCCTCCACTCATAAATGTCCAGCAGCACTCCACTCCATAAATCCAGCAGCAGCCTCCCATAAAATGTCCAGCGCAGCCTCCACTCAATAAATGTCGCAGTCAGCCTTCACTCATATAAAATTGTCCGGCAGCACCTCCTCTGAATGAAATGTCCGCAGCAGCCCTCACTCAATAAAATGGTCCGGCAGCACCTTCATTCAATTCAATGTCCTCAGCAGCCTTCACTCAATAAATGTCCCCAGCAGCCCTCTCACTCAATGAAATGTCCCACGCAGCCTTCACTCATGAATGTCCACAGCCTCCACTCAATAAATGTCGGCAGCAGCCTCTACTCCAGATATTGTCTGTAGCAGCCTCTACTCAATGAAATGTCCAGCACAGTCTTCACTCAATAAAATGTCCACCACAGTCACACTGGATCCTTGTCATATATAAAAAAACCTCTGTACTTACTTCCCACACTCCGGCTTCCTCTTTACCCCTGCAGCTTCCCTGTGCAGAGACGAGTCTGTGTTTCTGCCTGCGCACACTGCATGAGGTCACATGCCTCTGCATTTGTTTGGGTCTTACATGGATACATTGACTATCTTCCCATCATAGTCCCATCCATCCCAGAGGGCACCACCACGATCATTAAGCCGTGTCTGCTGTGGGCAGATGAAACCTCTCTAGCTTTTTGGTCAATTTGGGCCTTAAGTACCTATTCCTGCTGTGTGTGTACCCATGCTCCCTACCCTCCTGACAGCTTGCTTAGATGACCTAATAGTGAGCCATTAGTCTGCTTCTCCAGTCCAGTGATGTTCAGAGTCTGCAGCTGTAAAAAACATGGTGGACGTATGTCTAGCAGTCTACTATCACTTATCAAGAGGTACACTACCCAAAATAATAATACCAATGGAGGTATATAGGACAAAAAGTCAATCCACAATCACAGACCAGAAAGCGCTTATTGGGAATAAATATCAACAATTTATTTATTAACACATTACAGCAACAAGACAACAATAAAAAGTTTTAAAAGATTCCACAAAACACAAAAAGAGTGTGGTGGTGGTCAAAACAAGTCAACTGTAAACTATCTGTAATGACCAAGTATTCAAGCCAGTTATTATCAAATTCATATTACCCACCCGGTCGTGAAATAATGCAGTAATGCAAGAAAGGGCTTGACCACCAGCACAGCACCCGACGCACGTTTCGGCCGTCGCTTCTTTCTTCCCGGTTATTATTCCAATAGCAGCTTTCTGGTCTGTGATTGTGGATTGACTTTTTGTCCTATATACCTCCATTGGTATTATTGTTTTGTTTTTGGTGTTAGGATCCGTACAGGAACAGGGCCATCTGATTGGTATTCACTACCCAAAAATAGCCTTAAAGCATTTTTTATGACTAGCGGTCACCACTTTTAAGCGCCCAGACCTTTATGCCTAAACCAGTATCTGATCAGTTCTCAATAGATATAATTGACCACCACGAGCAATTGGACTCACTGTATAAGGGTGTGTTTCTTTTTTTTCATCAAAAAGTGTATTTTATGGGTGGTTTTATTTTTTTTATAAATGCTTACATTAAAGCTGTTATTTCAACTGGGTACTTTACTTTTTATAAATCCGCTATAACTGTACAGGCAGTCCCCAGGTTACATACAAGAGGGGTCTTTGAGTTTGTTAAGTTGAATTTGTATGTAAGTAGGAACTGTATATTTGTAGATCGAGATTTTTTTTGTCACAGTACAATTGGTTTTTTCAATTTTTTTTTCGTGTAGTGGGACCAAGATTATCAATAAAACTTAACCCCTTTAATGACTGCCCTTAAAAAGATTAAATTTTTTAAATAATTTTAATTAAATAAATAAAAATAAAGTCCCATAATCTCCCCAGTTACACAATAATGCAAATCAGTATATAAACACAAAAACAACAAAAAAATTACATATTTGGTATCACCGCGTCCGTTATTAATCTTTAAATAAATCTAAATCAATATTGAACCCGCTCGGGAACGATGAAAAAATAACCACAAAACTTCCCGTAATATACAATTTTTCATCAAACACTCATCACAAAAATGTTCTAAAAATGATCAAAAAAAGCTATTCCCTAATATGATACGACTGAAAAGAACAACTCTTTTCGCAAAAATAAGCCACAACCAGATTCTTTTTATTTTTTTACTTTCACTTATTTTCAACCTTTTGGATTGAATAAGCGATCATCCGATCGCTTATTCAAGCCTCTACACTGCAATACACTTGTATTGCAGTGTATAGTGTAAGTAACTGAGCATGCGCAGCATGCTCAGTTACTTACAGCCGGGTCCTGCCAGGAAGGCAGGACCCGGTGAGAAGAGGAGCCGACAGCCCCGGGTCACTCGTCGGAACCCGGGGCAGCGGCAGGAGGGATCGGATCCCCCGGTAAGCACACCGGGGGGGGTCCGATCCACGGGGGACACACTTGCACGCCGCGGTCATGCTTGACCGCGGCGTGTAAGGGGTTAAACACCCGGGATCGGAGTTTTTCCGATCCCGGGTGTTAGTGCCGGGTCTGGGCTGTGATATCACAGCCCGACACTGGGACTATAATAACCCGATGTCCCGAAATCTTCTTCTGATGCGGCGCTGTAGAAAGGCGTCGCATCAGAAGAAGTACCCTTAATGACCGACGTAGATTCCCGATAGGGCAGTCATTAAGGGGTTAAGTTTTATTGATAATCCTTGGTCCCACTACACGAAAAAAATTTGAAAAACCAATTGTTACTGTGACAAAAAAAATCTCGATCTACAAATATACAGTTCCTACTTACATACAAATTCAACTTAACAAACTCAAAGAACCCCTCTTGTATGTAACCTGGGGACTGCCTGTACAGTTATAGCTGGATTTATAAAAAGTAAATGTACCCAGTTGAAATAACAGCTTTAATGTAAGCATTTATAAAAAAAATAAAACCACCCATAAAATACACTTTTTGATGAAAAAAAAGAAACACACCCTCTTATACAGTGAGTGTCCAATTGCTCGTGGATGGTCAAATTATTCTCATTGAGAACTGATCAGATACTGGTTTAGGTCACTAAAGGGCCTTAAAAGTGGTGACCCGCTAGTCATAAAAATGCTTTAAGGCTATTTTTGGGTAGTGAATACCAATCAGATGGCCCTGTTCCTGTACGGATCCTAACACCAAAACAACAACAATAATACCAATGGAGGTATATAGGACAAAAAGTCAATCCACAATCACAGACCAGAAAGCTGCTTATTGGGAATAATAACCGGGAAGAAGCGACGGCGAAACGTGCGTCGGGGTGCTGTGCTGGTGGTCAAGCCCTTTTCTTGCATTACTGCATTATTTCACGCCCGGGTGGGTAATATGAATTTGCATAATAACTGGCTTGAATACTTGGTCATTACAGATATGTTTACGTTGACTTGTTTTGGACCACCACCACACTCTTTTTTGTGTTTTGTGGAATCTTTTAAATAACTTTTTATTGTTGTCTTGATTGCTGTAATGTGTTAATAAATAAATTGTTGATATTTTATTCCCAATAAGCAGCTTTCTGGTCTGTGATTGTGGATTGACTTTTTGTCCTATATACCTCCATTGGTATTATTATTTTTGGGTAGTGTACCTCTTGATAAGTGATAGTAGACTGCTAGACATACGTCCACCATGTATTTTACAGCTGACAGACTCTGAACATCACTGGACTGAGAGAAGCAGACTAATGGCTCACTATCTAGGTCATTCTAGCCAAGCTGTCAGGAGGTGTAGGGAGCATGGGTACACACAGCGAATAGGCTACTTAAGGCCCAAATTGACCAAAAGTAGAGAGGTTTCATCTGCCACACAGCAGCGGCTTAATGATCGTGGTGGTGCCCTCTGGGAATGGATGGGACTATGATGGGAAGATAGTCAATTGTATCCATGTAAGACCCAACACAAATGCAGAGGCATGTGACATCATGCAGTGTGCGCAGGCAGAATACACAGACATGTCTCTGCACAGGAAGCTGCAGGGTAAAGAGGAAGCCGGAGTGTGGGAAGTAAGTACAGAGGGTTTTTTTTATATATGACAAGGATCCATGTGACTGCTGTTGGACATTTTATTGAGTGAAGACTGCTGCTGGACATTTCATTGAGTAGAGGCTGCTACTAGACAATTCATTGAGTAGAGGCTGCTGCCGGACATTTTATTGAGTGGAGGCTGCTGGACATTTCATTGAGTGAAGGCTGCTGTGGGACATTTCATTGAGTGAAGGCTGCTGTGGGACATTTCATTGAGTGAAGGCTGCTGCCGGACATTGAATTGAATGAAGGCTGCTGCCGGACATTTTATTGAGTGAGGGCTGCTGCCGGACATTTCATTCAGAGGAGGCTGCTGCCGGACATTTTATTGAGTGAAGGCTGCTGCTGGACATTTAATTGAGTGGAGGCTGCTGCTGGACATTTTATTGAGTGGAGGCTGCTGCTGGACATTTTATTGAGTGGAGGCTGCTGCTGGACATTTTATTGAGTGAAGGCTGCTGCTGGACATTCCATTCAGTGGAGGCTGCTGCTGGACATTTAATTGAGTGGAGGCTGCTGGACATTTCATTGAGTGAAGGCTGCTGCTGGACATTCCATTCAGTGGAGGCTGCTGCCGGACATTTAATTGAGTGGAGGCTGCTGGACACTTCATTGAGTGAAGGCTGCTGCTGGACATTCCATTCAGTGGAGGCTGCTGCCGGACATTTAATTGAGTGGAGGCTGCTGGACATTTCATTGAGTGAGGGCTGCTGCTGGACATTTCATTCAGTGAAGGCTGCTGCCGGACGTTTTATTGAGTGGAGGCTGCTGGACATTTCATTGAGTGAGGGCTGCTGCTGGACATTTCATTCAGTGAAGGCTGCTGCCGGACATTTTATTGAGTGAAGGCTGCTGTTGGACATTTAATTGAGTAGAGGCTGCTACTAGACAATTCATTGAGTGGAGGCTGCTGCCGCACAATTTATTGAGTGGAGGCTGCTGGACATTTCATTGAGTGAAGGCTGCTGCCGGACATTTTATTGAGTGGAGGCTGCTGGACATTTTATTGAGTGCCCAGTGCCCATCGGGGACCAGTGATGTGTTTTTGTACCGCTGTGAACTAGTATGACAGTTTGATTGTCTGCCATCCAGATACAGCTGGCATCTTCTTTATAAAATTCCTGTATGTGCCTAGACCATTCCCAGCTACTTAGCGGAAGGAAATTTGGTGTCACCCATTAGATTATCTACAATGGACAGCTAGCCATTGTTATATAATTTCCAGCAATGCTGTGAAATGGAAATCTAGATTGTTCTGACTGAAACTCCATCATCCTTTATGGCAATTCAAGGTTCTGTTTGAAATCCTATGTAGGTTTTTAGAAAGGAGGCCTAATGGTGAAGATTTTTATATCACTTGTTTTTAAAACTTCCTTGGCTCGCCTGAACTCCAAATTTATCACCAATCATGCTTTATGGAACCAGATGAGAAAAATTTGAATCCTACAATTCTGCAGGATCTCCAGGCCCAGCTACAACATTTGTGGTCCATTGCGCTAAAGCCTACGATACAGAACCCCAATACCTCCATGCCTAACATATCTCATTTTGTATCAACAGGGTCCTATAACCTCCTTTCACTGTACAGTTTCTGGCCAAAAAATGTATCCTTTGCCTCTGGTATATACTATGCATATGTGACTATTACAGTCAAGGGTGGCGAGAGCCCTGGGCATACCTGGGCAAGTGCCAGGGCCCAGAGCTGCTGGGGGGACCCACATAAGGCTGTACATAAGGAATCAATGGGGTGAGGGGGGGTTTATATAAAATAACCACGAGGGCGCTGATTGGTATGATAAACTAGGGAATATTTTAGGGAACAGGGGGCTGTTTTCATTTCTGAATTTTTAATGGCGCAATGTGAGTTCACTGCAAAGGGGCCCACAGAGGATCTGTCGCCCAGGGGTCTACCGAAACCTGGAGCCGACCCTGATTACAGTCCCCTTTATTAGGTTTTATACAATGACCTCAATTCTTACTTGTAATTAAGTGTAAATTAACATACCAAAAATTAAAACCTTTAGTGACATCTGTAGATTTTCCAGATTCATATACGGCTGGGTCTCAGGAGCCATTGTATTGTAGAGCTGAAATCCGCTGGTAGATTGTGGGATTGGGAACATTTCTGATCTTAGAATTTCAACTTCTAAGATGCTTCAGTTGATAGCCAACAGTGTTCCCAGGGAGGGCTCCAGGTTTTAGTAAGCCCTGGGCGACAGATCCTCAGTGGGCCCCTTTGCAGTGAACTCTTGTGGCGGCATTAAAAATTCAGAAACCAAAACAGTCTCCTATTCCCTAAAACAGTGATGGCGAGCCTATGGCACGGGTGCCAGAGGTGGCACTCGGAGCCCTTTCAGTGGGCACCCAGGTTGTCACCCCAGGACAGAGTTCACCAGACAGGACTAGAATCTACCTGCAGTCCCAGACATCTTGAGATGCTGTTCTCAATGCTTTTTTAAGGTGACACGTCCTTGACGGATTGGAACTGCAGGAAAAGTGAGAAGGGATAAACAGGGCCAGATTATCTTCCTCTTGTTGGCCCCATGATTCTTCCTGTACAGAGAGAACCTGGAGAATAGCTATAAGGATGTCTAAATTTGCCCTTGTGCTTTAAATTGTATTGGTGTCCCCAGGGGGCCGAAACAACTTAATGTTGTGGAAAAACAGGGAGCGATAAGTTACCGTTTAAATTGTCATGTTGGCACCTGATGGTAAAATAGTGGGTCTTGGTTGTAGTTTGGGCACCTCATTTCTAAAAGGTTCACCATCACTGCCCTAAAATATTCCCTAGTTTATCATATCATACAGCCCCCTTGGTTCTTTTATATAAGCCCGCCTCATCCCTATGGATTCATTAGATACAGCCCCCCCCCCCTTACCCCCATGGATTCCTTATGCACAGCCTTATGTGGGCCCCCTCCCCCCCAGCAACCCGGAGGCCCCAGCACTTCCCCAGGTCTCCCTGGTGCTGGCTCCTGCCCTGAGTGTTCCCATTGACCTCTAGTTTCCCGTTCCAGGTCCCAATTACCCCATTTCCAAAATGAATGAACAAGATAATAGCGTGCTGACTGGTCATGAGGGTAATGGTGGTAGCATCAGAAAATTGGCGAGACAGGGTAAAAGACCCAAATGCTAACTTAGAGGTAAACTTGTACCAAGTTTAATTGTTGTCTGCTAACCATATGTCAGTGAGAACAAAAACACAACATTCACTTATTTTTGACACTTGCGGACCGCATTTTGTTTGCTGACATAAAATGAACAACCTCGTCCATTTTATGTGTATGATGTATCACACCACTGTGGGTTATAGAAGGGTTATACCAATGTTGTGCCCAAAAAATAAATGTGAGCCATTGGTTAATGTACACAGAGTCATAGTGTGGTGTCAAAGCCACGCAATATTTCAATGTAGGGAAGAAAAAACGTAAAAATAAAAATACGGAAATCAAGTGAATTCCAGCTATGGATTTTAGGTGTGAGATTCAACTTTTGCAATTGCAAAGAATCAAACTTTAAACCAGTGTCAAAGGCAGACCCCAGTGATGGGAAGGGGGCATTTACTATGTGTCTTTTCTGGCGCCTGAAACCTTTATTCTTCTTTCCGGGTGCACCAGATTTATTATGTTTCTGTGCCATAAAAAAAAATCACATTAGTTTTTTGTAGTCAATCAATATGGGTGCAAGGTTTTAATCCCAAAATTCTCAAGCAATTTTAGTTCCCTGACACTTTTTGGTACAATTTTTCGACTCAAAATCAGACTAAGTGCTCATTCACATGGCCGTTCATGGGGACGTACATGCGGCCGCAAATACCGGAATGTACCCCAAGAAAAAGCAAGTTTATCAACTTCTAAACCCTTCATGAATGAGGTTTGTCTTTTCTGATGCTCATTTGTTCATCTTATAGTTTGTGAAATTCATTAAGGCCGTGCGCCACAACAGGGACTGATTAAGACATGGGCCCTGGTCTGTATGAATATTACAGCCCCTACAAGTCTGGAATCACTTCCTACATCTGGTACAAGGATCAGCTTCTTGGGGAATGTAGGATGTGTCCCTTCTGTTGCTTTCAATCAGGACATTTGGAGAACCTTCAAAGGCTCTTGTGTACATCTGTATTGAGAGCAGGAACCGATTTCATGAGTGAGTATAAAATCTGGTGGTTGGACTGGGTGGCCTAGAAGACTTGGGCCCCGGGCCACCGCCCAAACTGCCTATATTATTATCCACTACTGTGCCACGATATACAGGCTGTTCCCTTCTTAAGGACACCTGACCTGTGACCTCTGGTGAAGCTCTCTGGATGCTTTCCTTTAGTCCCAGGCTGCAATGATCAGATGTACGCTGTCTGTAATGAAGCTTTTATTGATAATCCTTGGTCCCAAAAATTTAGAAAATCCAATTGTCACTGGGACAAAATTTTTTTATAAAATATACAGTTCCGACTTACATACAAATTCAACTTAAGTACAAAGGAACCTATCTTGTACAGTGCCGGGGGACTGTCTGTTCATAACACACACATATATATATATATATACCGTAAATTCCGGCGTATAAGACGACTTTTGAAGACTGAAAAATCTTCTGTCTGGTCTGGGGTCGTCTTATACACCGGTAATGTTTCTCACCTTTCCCGCGATCCACCGAAGCTCCGCTGCTACACTCCGGCCGCCGGTGACAGCTCAGAGACGTCATATTCTGTGAGCCCCCAGCGCTCAATGAGCTGTCACCGGCGGCCGGAGTGTAGCAGCGGAGCTTTGGTGGATCGCGGTAAAGGTGAGAAGCTCTAGACAAAAATTAGAGAGGAAACAGTGGGGGGGGAACATTATTATAAATATTACAAAATCCCTGGATGACAATTCAGATGTTTGGAATGTTCTGTATACTGGGGGGGGGGGGGGACTGGCTGGCTGTATACTGGGGGGACTGGCTGGCAATATATAGAGGGGGCTGACTGTATACTGGGGTGGTTGTTTGGCTATATACAGGGGAGGGCTAGATATATACTGGGGGGTCTGGCAGTGGTATATGGCATAGTAGTTATATTCCTGTACATAAGGGGCAGTATTATAGTACAGTATGGTAACATTTACAGTAAAATGGACGATGGTAATGTTGTTGTTGTATGCCTTATGTTTATGAGCGACAGTTTTCCTGCTATATACCTGCATGTCATAAGAATTTAAATTAAAAAAAAGGACCATGTTAAATTCAAATCTGGCTTTTTTAAAATTTTTACCGGTGTTTTGTATGCGTTGGAAAAGGGGTAGTCTTATACGGCGAATATATCTTAAACTCTATATTTTAACAGGAAAGTAGGGGGGTCGTCTTATACACCAGGTCGTCTTATACGCCGGAATATACGGTGTATATATATATGTGACGGTAAAAAACACTGCTAAAATCTAAAAAACCAACAACATCTAGCTCCAAAAATAATAAATGCCCCCCTGTGAGTCCCCAGCCTTTAGCTCCATGTTCAGACAAATGCTCAACGTCACAGATGGCATTATAAGTATTTATCAATACAATATCCTAAAATATGTTGAGGCTTGGACACCACACTCTGTCTATATTACCCTAGGGCTCACATAAATCTAGGGCCATACTATAGTATTTTAAATATGCAGATGTATAAGAGCATATGTATGGTTTGGACCCTGATCGATATATATACTCCAGACTTTTATTGCCCCTTTTTGTAAGGCACATTGTAGAATATAGAGCATCTGCCCTGTGACCACACTGCGACATTAGAAAACACAGCCCCTCTTAGTGGTAACGTGACAGATGCTGCCTTCTGTTCACCGGCTTTTAGCCTTTGTGACTTCTTTGTAATTGCTTTTATTGCATCCTTTACAAGCCTTAGTGAATCATTTGTACATCTGCTTGTGAACTGGGTAGAGCTTCATTGCTACATGCCGGGGGATTGATTCTTTGTAGAGGATTAAGTGGCTGAAGAATTCATTAATAGAGAGTATACAAAAGGGAGCTGGTGGTAAAAATAGCTGTAAATTGTATCCATTTCCAGGTTAATATTGTCTTTTTGTTACTTTAATGATGATACTTGTACTATGTAGCAGTAAAAAGCATTCATGGAAATTCATTAAAGGGGATTTTCCATGTAAACTATATCTACATTATATGTCATAAATAGATGCTAGATGCAGGTCCTACCACTAGGACCAAAACCTAACTCAAGAACGGAGGTCCACAAACCCCGTACATACATGCAGCCAGGCTCAACATCAACAACATGCAGCATATGTGCAGCTACTGTTCATTCAACTCTATCGGAGCAATGATAGTAGAGACAATGGGGCTTATTTACTAAGGTCCCGCGGCCGCATTTCCGTCAGGTTTTCTGATGTTTTCGGGGATCGTGTCGCACGCGATCGTCTTTCACGCGACACAAATCGGGGGTGAGGCGACAGATGATCCAACGGATTAGAACAATGAGCAGGATTTAACCTTTAAAATTGTGTCGCAATTGTGGAGTAGCCGGGCACAAGGCTACACGGCGCGGCTACTCCACGCCCCAATAGCCACGTTACTCCTCCTACCCTGTTGTGTGCGGTGCACAGCTCCTCGTAGCTGCGCGACCTCGTCCGTCATACAGAACGCAGGCCCGCGGCTGAGCAGCCCCAGCTCCGAGGCCGGAGCTACTGCGCACACAACAGAGTAGGAGGAGTAACGTGGCTACTGGGGTGTGGAGTAGCCTCGCCGTGTAGCTTCGTGCCCAGCTACTCCACGCCCAGTAGCCGCATAACTAAATTTACATATTATTTCAATAAAGTTTACCAAAAGTTAGCGGGGACGTGAGGATTAGCTCTAAAAAGAGCTATCCGCACGTCCCTTACATCCACCTACCACCCGTTCTACCTTTATAGGTAGAATCGTGGTGGTAGGTTCCCTTTAAGATCACCCAATTTACAGGCGAGCCCTAGTTACAAACGGACCTCTGAATGTTGGTAATTTACTGTAGTTTAGCCTTAGGGTGTGATCACACGTTGCGTTTACCGCATGCGTTTAAAAACGCATTGGAATAGCTGAAGAGTGATTTGCATAATTAAACAGCTGTTAACACTTGCATTTACAAAACGCAAATGTTAACACTTGCGTTAATGCATGTGTTAACTGCGATGTTAACGCATGTGTTAACAATGCTTTAACGGTTGCGTTTTGTAAACACGTGTTAACAGCTATTTAATTAGGCAAATCACTCTTCAGCTATTCCAATGCGTTTTTAAACGCATGCGTGTGACCGCACCCTGGGGCTACAATAAGCAGCTATAACAGTTATCAGTGGTGTCTGTAATGAAGCTTTATTGTTAATCCTGGTTCTTATACAATCCAACATTTTTTAAAATCCAATTGTCACAGAGACAAAAATTTTTTTTGCTGGGGTTACAATTATAAAATATACAGTTCTGACTTACATACAAATTTCACTGAAGAACAAACCTACAGAATCTTGTACGTACCCCAGGGACTGCCTGTAACTGAAATCCCTTTTATTATTCAGCTAAGTAGCTGTTCCAGGGTCTATCCCAAGGCAGGTCAAAGTTTCTACTATATCTATACCGTATATAAAATAGTGATGACCAAAACCATGGACTACAACCAACACTATTGTGGAGATTTATCACTGCTCTTACGTCAGTTTTCTGTCATTGAAGAACTGAATTATTCGCAAATTTGTGCGCAGTGCAAGAATTTGCAATTCAAATAGAAAATACGTCACCTCCACACCATGTGGGAGTGGAGGGGTGTAGAAGGGGCTTGGCGGCCGGTGGAGGGGTGGAAACAGGGTGCCCCTGCCCCTTGCCTGCTTTGTTTTGAAAAACCAGCAAACTTTCATTCGGACCTGGCATAGTTTTTCTCACCGGCTGCACTGCCCGCCGGATACATCAAGAGACCTAAGCATCTTTATGTATCTGGCGCAAAAAAAGGGGGTGTGGCTGGTATCATATGCCAGTGCAGGAGTCATGACCAGGATAGGGCCGAGTCATAGGAACGGCTCACACAGCAGAAAAAGGAACCCTCCTTAACACCAAAACTAAATAAAACACACACATTTTATTGTTGGAAAAGTGCTGGTCACAGCTTTATTTATTCTTTGAAAATCTGTAAAATATAAACTTTATTAAAAATATATTAACAAATTACAAAAATATGTTGAATACATTAAACGTCAAATTTTAGTGGCCGAGTACTTGACAACAGAACAGAAAATTGTTTGTCCATTTTGACAACCAACTTAGTCCGGTGTAACCGTTATGTAAAATACCATTGCTCATAACTCACGCTCAGCGTGTAAACAACCACACCTACCAACCCACAAGCCGCACACCAACCTGGCAAGTGGCGAGGGCAGAATGTGGCAAATATCAAAAGAATCCAGCTCCTGAGGTCACACTCTCAAGGAGACTGCAATTCAATTTTTCCAAAATCCCGGACTTTAGAACAAATGATGCAATCAATTTACCTAATATAAATTACAGGCAGTCCCCTGGCTACATACAAGATAGGGTCTGTAGGTTTGTTCTTAAGTTGAATTTGTATGTAAGTCGGAACTGTATATTTTATCATTGTAATCCCAGACAGAACTTTTTTGGTCTCTGGGACAATTGGATTTTTAAAATGTTGGATTGTCATTAGAACCAGGATTAACATTAAATCTTCATTACAGACACTTGTGATAACTGTTACAGCTGATTATTGTAGCCTAGGACTAAAGTACAGTAATTACCAACATCCAGAGGTCCGTTTGTAACTAGGGGTCGTATGTAAGTCGAGTGTTCTTAAGTAGGGGACCGCCTGTATCTGTTGCCAAGCACCCGCCCACTTCACAACCAACAAACCTTGACTCCCTAAGCTACACATAACCCATTCCTGACAAAAGGATCTTAGCTACTTGTATCCCTCCTCCCCGGAACACATAGTGTGACCCTAATACAAAGCAAACTAAAGGGTAGGGTGGGTGGGACAATTTGCTCAAGCCAAAAGATGGCATGCCCTTCCTGACACTCCTTATAAGCCCTCTAGAGTCTCCACCCCCCAACTAGGATCACCTATCACCTCACTCAAAATTCAACCCCCCAACTCTAAACCACCCGCCTTTTCCTGCCCTCCCAGCCCATCCTGTCATGGCCGCATTCCGCCCACTTCCAGCTATCTCCATGCTAACATGATAATAAATCTCCCTCTATTCAATATAACCACATAATAAAATAAGTGGTTAAGGATCGCCAACACACATTTCACATAGAATAAGCTTCTCCCTGTGGATATGTTAAAAATTGCCTACATGGGAAAACCCCTTTAAGATCAGCAAACTTTTAGAAAAAATGGTGTGATTGCTGCTGATCAGCTATAGCAAAATCCCTGATGGGTTGCAACTTGCTTAAAGGGGTTCTCCGGTGACAAGTTAGTCCCCATCTACGGGATAAGGGTTAACTTGCTGATCATTGTGGGTCTTAGCGGCGGGACCCCCCATGGATCACAAGAACGGGGGTCCATTGTACCTGCGTTGTGCCCCAGATGAACAAAGCAACCACTTGTGCATGCAGCTGCTGCTCTATTTATCTCTATGGCACTAATGGAGACTCCGTCACTGCCATTGACTTTCTGCTCGCATCACTGAGACCCCCACCTCGTTGTTATCAAGGGAGAACCCCTTAAAGGAAATCAACCACTTAAAAAACCATCTATGGATACTCACCTGCGCTCCTCTTCATCTTGATCCAGGCGCTTGTCTTTGGTAAACTTGCAAGCCAGGATCACCTAGAAAAGAAACTTATAATTAGCAGCATGAAGCGTGGGGATAAGATGTCTGGCGCCCCGGGCTGCAAATTATGCACAACTCTCGCGTGACATCACCTGCGGTGTGGGAGAGTGCATAATTAGCAGCTTGGAGCACCGGACATCTTGTCCCGGCGCTTCGTGCTGCTAATTCTAATTTTTTTTTCTAGGTAATCCCGGCGTGTCAAGTTTAGCAAAGACAAGCGCCTGGATCAAGATGAAGAGGAACGCATGTGAGTATCCTTAGATGGTTTTTTGTTTTTTAACCGGTTGATTTCCTCTAAACACCCCCTGTGTAATGATGGATTTTGATTTTGAATTTCACCTAACTCTATTGATTGAATTGAATCTATTAATAACTTGACAAAAGTTATGAAATATCAGTATCTACAAGTCTTATCCCAAATGACTCATATTCGGTGATCTCATAGAGCATATTCTATAGATTTAGATATCAGCGTTGTCCCTGTAAAAAAAAAATTGCCTAGGACTAGAAAGATAAAGCATCAAAGTGTAAGAATCCATCAGCAGATTCGAAGCTACATAAAAGGCATGTGCGTAACTTAGAAGCTGAACATAATAATGCAGAAGGCTGTTATATCCAGTACAAAAGAGAATAAAATTGTAGTTTTTTTTCTAGATGTGACAAAAGTTTCTTAAAAACATACAATGTCAGCCAGATAGCCAGAGTGACTTTAAAATACATTTTTCATTTTGTTATTGGATGTTGTTGCTTTTCTATCTAATTTGCAGCTTTTTCAGTGCTTTTACAATGCTACAATATCAAACTCATGTTTTCCAAGCATTGTAAATTAATAATGGTGTATTGCTGCCAATAATGTTCTATAAATGTAGAATTTTTTTGTCAGATTTTTGTCACTGGTATTTGACCAGAACATCGGGATGAGCTAGGTAATTTTGGATAGCATCCGTGGATTTTACAACTTTGGTTGCCATGTGCAATGCATGGGCACATACGCGTTGTGTTACAGTGTTGTGTTGGAGGACCCTATAGTACAGTGATGGCAAACCTTTTAGAGATCGAGTGCCCAAACTTCAACAAAGACCCACTTATTTATCGCAAAGTGCCGACACACATAAGTTTAATTTATGATTTATACTCCCTTCTCTGTCACGGTTTTCATTGATACCAGCACCCTTAGGACGCCAATAAAGCAGAAAATAGTCCCAGGTAGAGCTGTCACTTTAAAATACCTCTGTGAACAGCAAGTCCTGGGCTGTCTGGGACTGCAGGAAGATACCTGGAGTCATCTCTGGTGATGGCCTGAGTGCCCACAGAAAGGGCTCCGAGTGCCACCTCTGGCACCAGTGCCATAGGTTAGCCATCACTGCTATAGTATTTCACTGGTGCTTTATTCTATTTTTGTGTTTTTCACATGTCATGTTTACCACAAAGATTCTTTAAGGCTGGTCTTTTTGGGTGAACCCCTTTGGAGGTCTGGGTCAAGGTTGGCTACAGGTTTCAGTAGGCCCCTGGGCGACAGAGCCTCAGTGGGCCCCTTTGCAGTGAACTCCCGTGGCGGAATTTAAAATTCAGAAACTAAAACAGTCCCCTGTTCCCTAAAATATTCCCAAGTTTATCATCCCAAACACCCCCCTCATGGTTATTTTATATAAAGCCCCCCTCAACCCCTATGGATACATTTGATACAGCCTCTCTCACCACCTGTAGATTCTTTACGTACAGCCTTATGTGGGTCCCCTCAGCAACTCTGGGCCCCGAGACTTGCCCAGTTATGCCCAGTGCTGGCGCTGGCCCTGGTCTAGGGCCAGTGTGTGCACATCAGGTTTCTTAAAGGAAACCTACCACTTGTAGTGGCAGGTTTCCGATGGAAATACCGGGCACCAGCTCAGGGTGAGCTGGTGCCGGAGCTTATTTTAGTTAGTGTTTTAAACCGCGGTATCGCGGTTTAAAACACTTTTTAAACGTTATAGCCGGCGCAGGCAGGTACGCGCTCGGCGCTTATTCCTATTAGCCCGTGGCAACGGTAAGCCGAGCGCGCTCCTGCATGCGCCCGGCTATAAGTTTAAAAGTGTTTTATAACCGCGATACCGGGTTTAAACACTAACTAAAATAAGCTCCGGCACCAGCTCATCCTGAGCTGGTGCCCGGTATTGCCATCGGAAACCTGCCACTTCAAGTGGTAGGTTTCCTTTAATCCCCCTGAAACACTGGAAGGTGCATCTGGTGGATACTAGGGCATACATCTTTGTGTAGCTTCATCAAGGATAAGACATCGATCCCTGACCCTTGCAGAGCCTTTTTGGTTGTATTGTTGTAAGGGAGAACCCATTTTTTGCACCGCATACTTTTGCACTTTGGTGGCTTTGAGCTTAGCCATGCGCCTATGTATCTTAACAGGAGCCAAGTCCATAGCAGAAGCCTGAGTCTGACATAGGGTCATGAGGGACCAACAGACAGAGGCTGAGAAAGTTGGCAGAAAGCGTTGGTAGTGCAGTTCCTGAAGCAGCTCATTGTAGGCTAGAGACAGAACAGGACTAAGGACACTTGTGGAGCCTGTGAAGACGTAGTAAGTTATAAACACCATGAGTCTTTCCACCGTTGGAAAAAGCTATGGGTCAATGCAAACAAATATGATATGGGATCACTAAATACTGTGAACAACTGAACAATTAAAAATTATATAGAGAGGGAGTTGCTGTCACTATTGTCTTTGAATGTGACTCAGCAAAGATTGCAGTTGTTCCTTCTACACAAAGTGTACTGTACTCCAGTTATATTGCAGAATATGGGACTCCAGGAGGATTTGTGTTGTCCAAGGTGCCAGGAGGAGGGTGCTGAGGAAATGCACATGTTCTGGAGGTGCTCAGCAATAGGACCCCATCTGGGGAAAGTTGAATAGGCTGATAAATAGGGTGGTTGTGACCACATTACCAGTTGATGCAATGTGTGTGTGTGTGTGTTGGGATGTGTTGAATATAACCAGGCCGCAACAATCGGCAGTGGCTAAAATTCTTTACCATATGAGGAAATCGATGGCTAGAAATTGGTTGGATGTGGACCCACCAGTTATGAAAGAGGTGAAGTGAATGCTGAATAGTACAATCAAACTTGAAATGAATGTATATAGGAAAAGAGGTGCGGTTACAAAAATTTGAAAAGCAGTGGAGTAAGTGGATTGAATGTCTGGGACTGGCCTCACCGTAACTGCTGAGGAGCTGGGTGCGCTTGTGACCTGGAGGACTGTTGGGAGAGTGAATGGAATGCTATAAGTGCTACTTGACATGGGAGGTTAAAACATACTGCTGAACTCAGAAGCATCAGGGGCGTCAATGGGGGGGGGGGGGGCTGGAGGGGGAGTTTATATGTTGGAGGTTGTGCACTTTATTAGGCCACTTTATTAGGTACACCATGCTAGTAACGGGTTGGACCCCCTTTTGCCTTCAGAACTGCCTCAATTCTTCGTGGCATAGATTCAACAAGGTGCTGGAAGCATTCCTCAGAGATTTTGGTCCATCACACAGTTACCGCAGATTTGTCGGCTGCACATCCATGATGCGAATCTCCCGTTCCACCACATCCCAAAGATGCTCTATTGCAGTGATGGCGAACCTTTTAGCGGCCGAGTGCCCAAACTGCAACTCAAACCCCACTTATTTATCGCAAGGTGCCAACCAAAAATTAAAGCAGTAACTTATTGCTCCCTGTTCTTCAACAACTTTCAATCATATTGGCCTCCTGAGGACAGCAACACAGTAGAAACGTAGAAACAGTAGTGACCGCACACCATGTATGGGTGCTGCTCAATGTAGGATTCTCAGTCCATCCATAATCCACATAGAGAACATGGCACACACCAAACTGGTTTTCTTTAATTTTTTTTATTTTTAGCGTTTTCAACGTATAATTCACACAGTGGAGCCTTCACCGTAGAAATTGAACAAAAGTTATATAATTCTATACAGATGAGAGGTAATATACAACGTTTCGGTCATAACGACCTTTGTCAAGCATGATCTGGCAATGTCTGCAGTAGTAGGTAGGAGAGTGGTGAGGCTGCCAACACAGTAGAAAGCTGGAAAATTTTCATCATTTCAGCTTCTTTCTAGTGTCCCTCTGTAAACAGAGAATCGTGGGACCTGCAGGAGGTCCTCCAAAGAAAATTCGGCCCTGTCTACTCATTCTCCCTCTGCCTACTGTCCCTAGTAACGAAGTAAGTAACAAAATATGACTGAAAGCAGCATCTTTTAAGTTGCTTGGAACAGCAGGAAGATCCTTGTGTGCTGGGGCGATGGCCCAAGTGCCCATAGAAAGGGCTCTGAGTGCCGCCTCTGTCACCCGTGCCATAGGTTCGCCACCACTGCTCTATTGGATTGAGATCTGGTGACTGTGGAGGCCATTTGAGTACAGTGAACTCATTGTCATGTTCAAGAAACCAGTCTGAGATGATTCCAACTTTATGACATGGCACATTATCCTGCTGAAAGTAGCCATCAGATGTTGGGTACATTGTGGTCATAAAGGGATGGACATGGTCAGCAACAATACTCAGGTAGGCTGTGGCATTGCAACGATGCTCAATTGGTACCAAGGGGCCCAAAGAGTGCCAAGAAAATATTCCCCACACCATGACACCACCAGTCTGAACCGTTGAAACAAGGCAGGATGGATCCATGCTTTCATGTTGTTGACGCCAAATTCTGACCCTACCATCCGAATGTCACAGCAGAAATCGAGACTCATCAGACCAGGCAACGTTTTTCCAATCTTCTACTGTCCAATTTCGATGAGCTTGTGCAAATTGTAGCCTCAGTTTCCTGTTCTTAGCTGATAGGAGTGGCACCCAGTGTGGTCTTCTGCTGCTGTAGCCCATCTGCCTCAAAGTTCGACGTACTGTGCGTTCAGAGATGCTCTTCTGCCTACCTTGGTTGTAACGGGTGGCAATTTGTGTCACTGTTGCCTTTCTATCAGCTCGAACCAGTCTGCCCATTCTCCTCTGACCTCTGGCATCAACAAGGCATTTCCGCCCACAGAACTGCCGCTCACTGGATGTTTTTTCTTTTTCGGACCATTCTCTGTAAACCCTAGAGATGGTTGTGCGTGAAAATCCCAGTAGATCAGCAGTTTCTGAAATACTCAGACCAGCCCTTCTGGCACCAACAACCATGCCACGTTCAAAGGCCTCAAATCACCTTTCTTCCCCATACTGATGCTCTGTTTGAACTGCAGGAGATTGTCAAGACCATGTCTACATGCCTAAATGCACTGAGTTGCCGCCATGTGATTGGCTGATTAGAAATTAAGTGTTAACGAGCAGTTGGACAGGTGTACCTAATAAAGTGGCCGATGAGTGTATATTGTATGTATTGCATATGTATCAATGGAATTATTTTGCTCTGTATTTTGTGTGCAAATAAACATTTTCTGGTTTGAAAAATATTATATAGAAAAAAATAATATGCAGTAGCACAGTGATATCGATTATGTGCCCTTCACACTCAACATTGGATAGTAAGGCTCCTACAGAGGATTTGTTTCCACAGCATGTATGCAGGCTTATTGAGCAATTAAACAGTTTATGAGCCACAAATTGAAGGGGCCTAGGACTGCTGGGGATTTACGGCTTATAAAAAATTGTTGAATTATGCAATTTCAGCTTCCAGACCCCTCCTTCTTAGATAATATTAGGAGGAGGTGCAAAGCTGTATTATAAAAATATGAGGACATGTGGGGTGGCTGTCTTCCTTATCCTTAACCTTAGCTTTTTTTTTCTTATCCTTTGTTTTACAGATGTAGGAGCAATAGTGTATTATATATGACAAAGTTAATCAGAAATTGACCCACTCCCTCCTTGTAGTTGGGTTTTGGGCGAAGTTGTGGTTGTGGCCTACCCACTTCAATCCAAGTTCAGATTTTTTTTTTACTTCGTTACAGTATAAGGAGCCTAAAGTTGCCTTTCAGTTTACACATCCCTTCCGATACAGAGAAACAGCATCAGTGTTAGATTGATGGGGTTCCTTTAGTTTACCAAACTCAGTCTGAACTTTTCACAGTGGCTGATATCTAGATTGGAACTAGAATGGTACCAGGCATAGACACTACCAAAAATACAGTTGTGCCTGGTACACAATGAAGGGGTAATTTTTTTTTTCTTGTTTTTTTTTTTGCATGTTTTTATGAATCCCTGAAAAAAAATAGCTGAATCTTTTATAATAACTTTGGCAAAATGATTGAAAATATCTATTTGTTTTAGTCAAAATGTGGAGAAAAATGAATAACTTTAATCAGTTAAATGAAGTTTTATGACGTTTAATTATGTTGTTTCTGCAGTGTTGTATTGTGAAACAGAGAAACTCAGGATAATGAATCCTAAGAAGCTTAGGTTCTTTGCCAAGATCTTTCCCTCAAGGAATAAGATCTGGCTTCACTGGATCATATTTGTCAACTTGCAGCAGTTTTCTTCCTGCTTGGCTCCGAACTGTCCTGTGCTGCAGATTCTTCCCTTGAGCATTTCATACACACGTTGAGTCAAGTTTGTTCTCCATTATCTGCAGATACTGAATGTATCAAGTGCACTTCAAATCTTTATGGAAGTTCAAGTATCCAGGACCATGGGATAATTTAGATTTTGTCCCACAGCTTTCATTTGTATATAGGCCCTTGACCCTAAGGGTGCGAATATATGGTGTATCCGTGATGTGGTCGGCACATCAATGAAGGAATTGTGATGATAATTCACAACAAAATTATTATTTATTGACAGTTTCATGCAGCATGGCTAAGAGGGACAAAAAGCCCTTGTAGCCTGTAAGAAGCTATCCATAACATTAACAACATAATAAAGTGGGGGTCTGGGTGTGCAGCCGGATTTGAGATGTCCTAGCAGAAGAAATTCTAGAGGACCTAACTTTCCAACAATTGTTGGCCCATATTCCATAGATATAAAGACTGGGACTCGCAATCTGTGGGGGTCTCCGAGACCCCCCCACTTATCAGCAAGTTAGGCCCTATCCCGTTGATAGGGCCTAACCTTAGTTCTTGAGAAAACCCCTTTAACCCCTTAAGGACGCAGCCATTTTGCAGCTTAAGGCTCAGCCCCATTTTTTGGATTCTGACCTGCGTTGCTTTATATGGTTATAACTTTTGAACACTGTTACTTATCAAAACGATTCTGAGATTGTTTTTTCCACACATGTTGTACTTCATTTTAGTGGTAAATGTTGGCTGATAAGTTTTGCGTTTATTTTTCAAAAAAAGAAAAAATGATGAATTTTTTGAAAAATGTAACTTTTTTGAAATTCTAAATCATTACATTTTCAGGCAGATAGATTTACCACCTAAATAAGTTGCTTAATAACATTTCCCATTTGTCTACTTTACATTTTCATAATTTCTGAAATGTCTGGATAATATATTTTGATGTCGCTCGGCTTACAAATTGAATATCGATTTTCCGTATTTTCCGTATTGACTATTTTGGGGCTAAATACTGTTTTGTATGAAATTTTACATATTTAGCATCAAAACCCCTTATATAATCAACCCATTTTCAAATCTGCACCCCTCAAACTATCAGAAACCGCTTTTACGAAGATTGTTAACCCCTTGAGATCTTCATAGTAATTGAATCAAAATGGAGGTGAAATTTAGAATGGTCAAATTGTGCCGGTTATGCGTTCATTTAGCCCTAAAAGTTACACATTTCCAAAAGATGAAAATAGAAACCCACCATGCAATTTGTTCTGCAATTTCTCCCGAGTGCAGAGACCCCCCACATGTGGCCGTTACTTGTTATATGGGCGCACAGCGAGGCGCAGAAGGGAAGAAGCGCCCTGCAGCTGCCAGGATTTTAGCTTTCTCGTTGCCTCCTTTTGTAGGCTATAAAATTTTCACTTTTTCGTTATTGTGGCCATGTGACGGCATTTTTTTTTTGCGGGATGAGATGCTTTTTCCAGTGTTGCCATTTTGGAAAAACATCAATTGTTTTTTGACTTTTTTTTCGTGTTCACCGTATAGCCCAATAATCATGTTACCTTTATTCTATGGGTCGATACAATTACAGGTATACCAAACATGAATATATTTTCTTACATTTTACTAAATTTGTCAAATAAAACCGTAATGTGGGGAAAAATCTATCATTTTTGCATTGCCGTCTTCCAAGTGGCAAAACATCTAAAAAGGGCTATCCTCACGTCCCTTACATCCACCTACCACCCGATCTACCTTTATAGGTAGAATCGTGGTGGTAGGTTCCCTTTAAGAATATGTCATCACTGTGTTGTCCCTGACAGGCATAAGTAATCAAATCGCTGCAACATCCCTCAGCTGCTGTGTAAGAGTCATCCAGCTCAGGTTGACTAACCCTGTCTGGACAGTTCAGGCAGCTCCTGTGTATGTGGAAGTAATGTGTTTATGTACAGCAGCCAGGGCACCCTGCTTTCCCAGGGTCCTGAATTTTATAATTGTTTTTTGCGCAAAACCACTAAGTTTAGGCATTAAACAAGATATGTCTCTGCATCAGTGTAGCTACCTCATTCTCAAGGTATGTTTGGTTCACAATGCATAAAAAAAGGTAGATTTCCTTTAAAAATGTTCACTTTCACACCTATAATTATATTATGCTTTTTATTAATTCTTCCAAAACTGGCTGGGAAAAAAAACATACATTATTGACTACCTCTTGGTGGTGTCCCCCTTCCTCCATCCACAAGAACTTTCGTTCTTAATCTTATCATCTTCTTTGTTATGCCGAGGAAGAATGGAGATCTCCATCTGGTAATGTCAGTAGATTGTGAGTGTATTTATTTTCTTCTTTCCTAAATCAGAAGCGACAAACAAATGGAACTTGAATTACAATGAGTTCAGTGGAAAAACTTGAAATTCAGGTGAAGGAGGAAGATGAAACATGGCTCCTCCAATACAGACACAATCTTCAGCTTACACAGCCGCACCAGTTGTGCTATATACAATTGAGCTCGCTATCTGTTTATAATAATTTCTGGATTCCCTGGGCAATATGTATTCAGTGTAGATTGTTGATGAAGAAAACCGATCCTTACCTCCACATTTATCACTGTTAAAACTTGTTTCTCGTTTTTTGGAAGAAGTCAAGAAGGTCATCACCCACTTAACCCTGCACACCAGTGTACAATTAATTCTGGACCTGGGTTGTATCCTGGTTAAAAAACATTGCACAAGTGAAGTCAAGTTAGCAAATGCCCCTCCTCCCCTTTTTTGTAGGACAACATCCAACACAAAAAGTGAAACACACCTAAAATCGAAGTTTCTAAATTATGACCCTTCTGGGGTCCCAGGTTTGGGACCTCTTCTCCTTATTCATATTGACAATTATCAAAAATAAGTTGCAACAGGAAGTGATGTCGACCTGAAGAAGACATTACTCCCATGTTATAACATGTTTTCTTGTTCATTTAATGAAATCCATGAGATACCGGTAATCATCCACTTTACTTCCCCGCCTTAACCCTATCCCAATATTCCCCCAAATAAGTTCAAAATAACCTTGTAGGAACTTAGTGGGCGCCCTTTATGACTAGACATGGTCACTGGTCAAAGTCAGCAGAACTGCAGGGATGTAGAAGTGTTGGTGGAGATGTCATCAGCAACTTGCCCTCTTCCTCATTGGACCTCACCCGAAACGCTGGAGTTACATGAGAAAACCGCTTGTATCTGCTGGCATCAACCCACACCGTGAGTCTGAGGAGCACAGGATCCTTATGGAGACCACAGTGACCCAGCACTATAGCATCACAACACAAGTCAACAGGATGCACCAGACACCAGGACCCCATCAACAGAAGGCGCATCCTAGGGCTCATCCAGACACAGCAAAACTGGGGGATTTTGCGGGTGGCACTTGTATTGGGAGGTTCTGCAGGGGCTGGAGTGTGTATTGGGGGGTTCTGCGGGTGGCGCTTCTATTGGGAGGTTCTGAAGCGGTTGGCACATGTTGAAGGGGGTTTGGGAGTGGTTGGCGCATGTATTAGGGGGTTTGGCAGCGGTTGGCGCATGTACTAGGGGGTTTGGCAGCGGTTGGCGCATGTACTAGGGGGTTTGGCAGCGGTTGACGCATGTACTAGGGGGTTTGGCAGCGGTTGACGCAGGTACTAGGGGGTTTGGCAGCGGTTGACGCAGGTACTAGGGGGTTTGGCAGCGGTTGGCGCATGTACTAGGGGGTTTGGCAGCGGTTGGCGCATGTACTAGGGGGTTTGGCAGCGGTTGGCGCATGTACTAGGGCAGTGATGGCTAACCTATGGCACTGGTGCCAGAGGTGGCACTCGGAGCCCTTTCTGTGGGCACTCAGGCCATCACCAGAGATGACTCCAGGTCTCTTCCTGCAGTCTCAGACAGCCCAGGACTTGCTGTGCACAGAGCTATTTTAAAGTGACAGCTGTACCTGGGACTATTTTCTGCTTTTTTGGTGTCCTCAGGGAGCTGGTATGAATGAAAACTGTGACATAGAAGGGAGTGTAAATAAATAAAATTTTTGTGTTGGCACTTTGCGATAAATAAGCGGGTCTTTGTTGTAGTTTGGGCACTCGGTCACTAAAAGGTTCACCATCACTGTACTAGGGGGTTTGGCAGCGGTTGGCGCATGTACTAGGGGGTTTGGCAGCGGTTGCCGCAAGTATTAGGGGTTTGCACGGTGGGCGCATGTACTAGGGGGTTTGCACGGTTTGGCGCATGTACTAGGGTTTGGCCGTTGGCGCAGTATTTAGGGGGTTTGGTAGCGGTTGGCGCATGTATTAGGGGGTTTGGCAGCGGTTGGCGCATGTATTAGGGGGTTTGGGAGTGGTTTTTGCATATATTGGAAGCCTCTACTGCTCCTGTTCCTGCTTATTAGTGACTTTAGTAAAATGAAGCAAGAAGTCCAGAGATTTAACCCTGCTTTCTTGCAGCTAATGGCTCTTCAGACAAGCAGTGTAAGGGTTAAACCTCCTGACTAGTCGGTAATGAGGACATATGGCCCATACACTGGTACTGAGCAGGAGCCGCCATACTGATGGTTCTCACCACCATCAAGGGTTTTCATTAACTTCTTCCATTATGGAGAATAACATGGACTGGCAGTAAATAGAAGCCCCTCCCCCAGCGCCATAACCTCTAACGTTACTTATAACAGAGAAACCTGTGCAGCAACCAGCGTTATTATTACAGCTATTAATACAGTAGACGTGATGTAAGAAAACCTTCTACAGAGCCTCCATCTACTGCTGCTCTCTGTTATTCTCCTCCATAATAGAAAAAGGTAATGGAAACCCCTATGTAACACTGGGGACCCATGGTTGAAGGGGGCCCCAACCAAAACTTTGCTATGGGGCTCACTTGTTCCCAGTTACGCCACTGATCAGTCAGGATCCTCCATGTTGGTAAATCTGGTGTATTTTACGACTAACTGGCTAGATATTATACTGAATTAGGTTCTGCAATCTTAGGATATAACAACCTGCTGAAAAATATTATATTCATTATTATTCATGTCACCTTCTCATAATGTCAGGCCTAACTATAAACTGTCATCTGTGCCTACAGCAACCAATTAGACCTCAGCTTAAATTTTATCAATGCCGTCTATGAAGTGAAAGCTGATCTCTGATTGGTCGCTAGTGGCTGTTCAGACATCTTGTAACCTACACAACATCCTTAGACGTAGAAGATGGTTATGTAATAAAGCTCTGCCCCGTGAGGTACCTCCATTCTCATCCTCACCCTAGTCATTGGTTTACATCAACCATCCAGGCTTTACTGAAAACTGCAGGAATGGATCTGACGACCACCTCCCAGATGGACGTCATCAAGAGTGAAAATGACAAATTACTAGAGCAGAAGAAGATGTAACTACTACTAAATAGCAATTCACAACCTTGTATTACAAATGTCAAAGTGGATAAGGAAGATGAGGCTAGTGACGCCGAGAAATCAAGACCTTCCATGGACTCAAGGTTAAATAGCGCCAACCTGGACAACACAGAAGGCACAAAATGACAGCACGGGCACAGGTACGGGTAAGAAAAGATGTCCGCTGTTACTCAACTCCTTGGTATGTGGAGGTCATGACCGTACTAAGGTCCTGAGAACCTGATATCATCAATGGGACATGACTGAGGGCGGGGTATATAAATTAATAAAATATAATATAAATATAAATACAATAATCACCAGATTTATTATACAGCATGTAAGATCTATTGTTACTTGTTATTCTATCAAGGGTAAAATTAATCAAATGAATCCAATTAATTAATAATTAAAATGATTTCCTTCTTTCTTCTCGTCTCCTTCCTACAAGCAGAAACGGGCAAAGAAATAGCAGTATACTCCCCTCGAAGTAAGTGACTTCTATATTGTACACTGTAGCTAATGTATATTGCACAATACATTCTATACTGTATACTACATATTTCCTCTATATTGTTCACTACTTTTAATGTATATAATGAGACTCATAATATTAGGAATATTAGACTGACGTGGGAATCTGATGGATTCCTACAGTCAAAACGTTTTCGGAAAGAAACTTCAGTCAATTCTCTCCTTCACGCTTCCTCGGCTCATCCAGTGCAGACCATCAATTCGGTACCCACCGGTCAGTTCCTACGGATCAAACGGATCTGTTCATGACAAAATGATTTTGAAGAACGAGCACGTGACTTGACAGAGAGATTTCGTTCACGTGGGTATAATCGGCGTTGTACTGCTAAAGCATTTTTACACGTGCCAACCAATCAACAAGAGCAGCCGTGTTGTTTCTCACAAAGCAACAACATGAATCTCAACCTCCAAGATTCATTACATCATATCATGGAAGATGGGGAGAAATGAAAGATGTTTTACGTAAATTCTGGCCAATTTTGCAGACGGATCCAATCTTGAAAGAAATTCTTACTCCTTGACCAGCAATCACTAGCAGACGTGGAAGGAATCTGAAAGACTTGCTTGTACAGGCGGTCCCCTACTTAAGGACACCCGACTTACAGACGACCCTTAGTTAAAGGGTTGTGACCTCTGGTGAAGCTCTGTGGATGTTACTATAGTCCCAGATTGCAATAATGTAATGAAGCTTTATTGATAATCCTTGGTCCAATTACAGCAAAAATTTTTGAATCTCCAATTGTCACTGGGGCAAAAAAAAAAAAAAATTTGTCCAGAACTACAATTATAAAATATAAAGTTTCGACTTAATTCAACATAAGAATAAACCTATGGACCCTATCTTGTACGTAACCCGGGGACTGCCTGTACATAGCTATCTGACACCGCAAATCAACCCATCTTTGGCACACCCAAACCAAAGTGGTGCTGTACATCATGTGGGAGATTTATTCCTTGTCCGAATGTAATGAAGTGTGATACATTCACGAACTCAAGTGGTGAGTGTACTTACAAGATCACATGGCCAATTAATTGTAACACCAAAGGGGTGATTTATTACGCCACTTGCCCGAGTTCCCTTATCTATTTTGGAATGACCACCAGAGAATTAAAACCACGTGTACAAGAACATGTATTAGGGATTTGGGCTGCAGTGGATGTACAAAAACCAGATGCCGCTCAATTGAAACCGATTCGTCGCTATTTCCGCCAATTTCACGGATGATCAGGAATAGATTATGTGAAAGCTGATTTAAGAGGAGGAGCAATAAAAAAAGAGATGATTCCAAATGGAATCTAAATGGATTTGGAGGCTAAACACCGTTAAACCATGCGGTTTAAATGATAATTTTGGATTCTCATCCTTTCAGTGATTATCATCATATATTTTTTGGGTCTTACCAGTGGTAGATGTTGAATGCCCATGGAAACTACGCTGATATATTGAGGAGCTACGATGTGCAATTATCCCTATAGTTTAGTAAGTTTCTCTTCCAAGCGGTGCTTTGTTGACCATAACATTTGTTTTTAACTTGTTTATAATTGTTTTTATATTTTTTCAGTTTTTAGGTCGAGTCTGGATAGGTGTATACAAGTGAACAACATCCCCATTGGCTTTATGTGGTGATTTTCAACATTTGGATTCGCAAGATTTCCGGCTTTGTTTTAGCATATCTACTTTTGATTGGAACTTTTTGTAGACACCCGGATAAGTTCAGACAATAGCCATTTGATCGGCTGGGGACCTGCGGGTTCCAATGATTTAACAATTTTGGTAGCATTTTCATTTATGTCATTTTCATTTTTATATTTTTTATTTTCAGTTTCACTCAATTTTTACATTTTTTTCATACTTTGACTTTGGTATACGACATTATTGGTAGCACATTGCCATCCATCACACACACACCTACACCTTGATCGTATAGGTGTAACCCACACATACACTCAACTGGAATATATATATTTTTTTTTTCGGCCGCTCTTTGTCACTGTTCACACACACATGGCCCAGTTTGTTTTTTTTCACATTGATTTTTTTTATGCTTTCACTTGCTGATCACACATTGGGGGTCATTTACTAAGGGCCCGATTCGCGTTTTCCCGACATGTTACCCGAATATTTCCGATTTGCGCAGATTTCCCCCGAATTGCCCCGGGATTTTGGCGCACCCGATCGGATTGTGGCGCATCGGTGCTGGCATGCACGCGACGGAAATCGGGGGGCGTGGCCGAACGAAAACCCGACGGATTCGGAAAAACCCCCGCATTTAAAAAAAAAGTGTCGTGGAGCTTGCACTTACCTTCACTCACCGGCCCAGTGTATTCCAGTGCGTTCAAGGGAACTTCAGCGCAGCAGCGCCACCTGGTGGACGTTGGAGGAACTGCCTTAATAAAACCCAGCCAGACCCGAATCCAGCGCAGAGAACGCGCCGCTGGATCGCGAATGGACCGGGTAAGTAAATCTGCCCCTTTGTCTTGTTTTTCACTGTGCAGGTCACACACATCACATATGTTTTCATGTTTTTTCTTTATCATATGGTTTTATTCATAATCATTGTCATCACATTATTTACATTCTTATTTAAGAGTCAGGGATCTGGAGTATGTCATAGTTTCTTCATGTCATCATACGGCTAGGAATATGCTAATCAATAATTGTTATGATTCATTCATCTCACTTATCACATTTCACTTTTTATTTTTTACATCACCTTTTTGCATCACCACTATATTGCATTTTCTCACACCTCCTCCATTATGCATATTCTGCCATCACATGAAAAAGAGCACTTACTAATCGCACAATGTTATTTATCATATGTTGGTCATATGTTTTGTCTCAGTTTTGGTTATTTCTACAAGCAGTGTAAGGGGTAAACCTCCTGACTAGTCGGTGATGAGGAGACATGGCCCATACACTGGTACTGAGCAGGAGCCGCCATACTGATGGTTCTCACCACCATCAAGGGTTTCCATTATCTTCTTCCATTATGGAGAATAACATGGACCGGCAGTAAATAGAAGCCCCTCCCCCAGCGCCATAACCTCTACCGTTACTTATAACAGAGAAACCTGTGCAGCAACCAGCGTTATTATTACAGCTATTAATACAGTAGACGTGATGTAAGAAAACCTTCTACAGAGCCTCCATCTACTGCTGCTCTCTGTTATTCTCCTCCATAATAGAAAAAGGTAATGGAAACCCCCTATGTAACACTGGGGACCTATGATTGGCCAAAACTTTGCTATGGGGCCCACTTGTTTCTAGCTACACCACTGCCTGAACTGCAAAGTAACAGGGCTCACTTCATCTTCTCATCCACCCTCCATCGTGCAATACAAGTGTTCTATTTCATTCTTTACTGTTCCTTACTTGTATGAGTCAGGCTCGGACTGGCCTGGCGGGGGGCCGGGGTATTCCCCGGTGGGCCCCTGTCGCGGACACCCAGAGTCCGATTGGCGCTATTGTAGCACCAGCGCCGGGCCCCAGACTATTTTGCAGAGGCCCCGGCCTGGCGCTGCAATAGCGCCAATGTTAATCTGTTCGGCGCCACCATGGGCCCCGGCCGACACCCAGTAGTAAGGCAGGGGCCTCCGTCCATCCGGACCGGAAGCTCCTGCCCGCGATACTATAGTGCTCGATGCGGCCATTTCCGGCCGCTCGAGCACTATTACTAGAGCGATGTGGCCGGAAGACAACCCCGGCGCACATCGCTCTTTGAACTTGGATGCGCGGCCGCGTGATGACGTCACCACGCGGCCGCGCACCCTTTCCTGCCCGACCGCGGCAAGAATGATGAAGACGCAGGAGCAAGAGGTGAGTACAAGATTTTTTTATTTTAACAGCAGTAAAAGATGGTGGGGCCAAATATATACAATAATTAATTGAGGGAGCAGGCAGCATATTCATTCATTATGGGAGGCAGCATATTCAATAATTGTGGGGGGCAGTATATCATATAATTTACTATGGGGGGCAGTATATTCAATAATTTATTATTGTAGGCAGTATATCCTATAATTTATCATGGGGGACAGTATATTAAATAATTTATTATGGTGGGCAGTGTATTCAATAATTGTGGGGGCAGCATATTCATTAATTATGGGGGGCAGTATATTCAATAATTTATTATGGGGTCAGTATATTCAATTATCATGGGCGCAGTATATTCAATAATTCATTTTGGGGGCAGAATATTCAATAATTATAGGGGCAGTATATTCAATAATTCATTATGGGGGCAGTATATTCAATAATTCATTGTGGGGGGTACCAGTATATTTATTAATTATTTAAGGCCCAATATATAAAATGGTTGACAAGGGGTGTAGTATATTAAATAAATTGAGTCGGGCCCAATATATTAAGAGTGTGGTCACATGTAACGCTGTCTTTTCCAGCGCAGCGCTAGCGCAGGGGCCGTGCCTCGGCCCGAACCTATTTGCGTGAACAATGATACTGTTAACGCTAATGAGATCAGGCCGCGGCACAGCCCCCAGTATATATAATACATTAGTGGCCCAGTATATTAACCCCTAAATGCTCCCTGCCGTAATATTACTGAATGGAGCTGTTAAGCATGTGTGGAAAGGGCACAGGACGAGCTCTCGTCATACAGACATGGGTTTTGCTGCACATTGCAGCAATAGCCCACTTTTAGAACCAAGAATCAGCACAAACCTGTAAGTTTTAACCCCTTGACCACAGCTGGTGGAGTATATATGATATATCTGTGGAGCACAGTGTGGTCAGTTGCGGTGTGAGGGGTATATATGAAATATGTGGGGGGGTACAGTGTGATCATTTGTGGTGTGAGGGGTGTATATGATATATGTGGGGGTACAGTGTGGTCAGTTGTGGTGTAAGGGGTATATATGATATATGTGGGGGTACAGTGTGGTCAGTTGTGGTGTGAGGGGTGTATATGATATATGTGGGGGTACAGTGTGGTCAGTTGTGGTGTGACGGGTATATATGATATATGTGGGGGTGCAGTGTGGTCAGTTGTGGTGTGAGGGGTATATATGATATATGTGGGGGTGCAGTGTGGTCAGTTGTGGTGTGAGGGGTGTATATGATATACGTAGAGGAACAGTGTGGTCACTTGTGAGGTGAGGGGTATATCAAATATATGCGGGGGCACAGTGTGGTCAGTTGTGTATGTGAGGGGTATATATGATATATGTGGGGGCACAGTGTGATCAGTTGTGGTGTGAGGGGTATATATGATATATGTGAGGACACAGTGTGGTCAGTTGTGGTGTGAGGGGTATATATGATATATGTGGGGTACAGTGTGGTCAGTTGTGGTGTGAGGGGTGTAAATAATATACGTAGAGGAACAGTGTGGTCACTTGTGAGGTGAGGGGTATATAAAATATATGCGGGGGCACAGTGTGGTCAGTTGTGAGGTGTACATAGGATGATGCCGACCATGTCTGTTTTATAAATCCGCAGAGAGTCATGGATAGAAGAAGTCTCCTGGAAGATCAGAAAGAAGGGAGGAGACAACATCAGGGACGTCACCTGTAAGTCATTGGATCATATTGCGGCCTCTGTGCAGGACTGGTATATACTACTATATGGTCACTGTATGGTGGTAAATACTGTTCTGGTTGTAGGGTATCATTTAGTATTGAAGTATTATCCAGTCATTATGTAGTGGTGATAATCAGGATGTAATGTTATTATTTGGGCCTTGTACAGAGGTGTCATTAGTGATATTGTCCTGTGCTCAGTGGTGTTTGTATAATAACAATATGGCGGTAAAGATCATCAGTAAGTGGAGTTTATATGTGGTAAATTGTTGGTAATACTGGTCTGTGTACAGAGTCTTGTCTTCATTATCAGGATGTTGGTATTCTCTTCATGTTGTGGTGATGCTGTGGGTCGCAGTTTAGAGGGATTATTTGGAAATTGTAGCGCTATTGTTTGGAATATTGGTCTTGTCGTAGTTTTAATTGGTAACAGTACAGGCAGTCCCAAGATAGATTCTGCAAGTTTGTTCTTAAGTTGAATTTGTATGTAAGTTGTATACTTTATTATTGTAACCCCAGCTACATTTTTTTGTTCTCTATGGCAATTGTATTTTAAAAAGGCCACATTTACATTACAGTCTATGGGATGTATATGAGGCCGCAAGCTTGCAGTCGTATATATGTCCCCACATGTGTGGCATCTTACCTCTCCCTGCACATGGAAAAGATGTCCTACCTTCCCAGTTTGTGCAATGTACATTCCTCCTCCTCACCAGCACTGGACAGCGTCCAGTCTAAGTATGTGGTATCTCGTTACAAATATTGTTTTGAGAGGGGCCCCACATTGGCTGCCAAGCAGGGGGGCCCTGTCCTAAATGAGGTGCTCCATACTGCTGGGACCCTTAGTCTGGCCCTGCAGATACCTGAAGCTATTGCAGGGGCCTCCTACGATCGTCGCCCCCCAAAGGCAAGTTAAATGCCGCGGTGGCGCTGAGGTAGGTGGGCCCCCAGAATCTATTTCACTGGTGGGCCCTAGGCCCCCCAGTCCGACCCTGTGTATGACTATTAACATTTTGTGGCTTCTATGTAACTTGTAACCCATATGCCTGCACATTATGGGGCTTATTTAGTAAGGGTCCGCATGCACTTTTGTTGGACTTTCCAGCGTTTTCGGTGATTGCACGACTGTAACAGGTATTTAACAGGGGTCTGCGCTGGCATTCTGTCGCACGGGGGGCGATCCGTCTGATCCAACTGATTCGGACTTAACGCTGGATTTAACTTTCAAATTGTGAATCGCAGCAGAGTGCATTATCATCGAACAATGCACTTTCAGTGAACTCCACAGACCGGGTAAGTAAATGTGCTCCTATGGGTGCGGTCACACATTCAGGGGCAGATTTACTTACCCGGTCCGTTCGCGATCCAGCGGCGCGTTCTCTGCGCTGGATTCGGGTCCGGCCGGGATTCATCAAAGCAGTTCCTCCGACGTCCACCAGGTGGCGCTGCTGCGCTGAAGTCCGCTGGAATGCCTTGAAATACACCGGCCTATCCAGGATGAAGGTGAGTGAAATTTTCGCGACACAAATTTTTTTTTAAATGCGGCGGTTTTTCCGAATCCGTCAGGTTTTCGTTCGGCCACGCCCCCCGGTTTCCGTCGCGCGCATGCCGGCGCCGATGCGCCACAATCCGATTGCGTGCGCCAAAATCCCGGGGCAATTCAGGTACAATCGGCGCAAATCGGAAATATTCGTGTAACACGTCGGGAAAACCCGAATCGGGCCCTTAGTAAATGACCCCCTCAGTGTTTCAGTTGCAGTTTTTGATGCCCAAACCTGGAATGGAGTAAAAGTAGGAGCAGCATCTTTAAATTATTTGTCTCAACCCATTATAATCCGCTTTTGGCTTCGAAAACTGCATCTGAAAAACTGCATGTGTGAACCCACTCTCATTAATAAATAATTCCCCCGTGGGATCAATAAATTGTATTGTATCGTACCCAAAAATGATGTATAGGGGAAAGAGGAGGAGAGTACTTGAACAAAACAGAAGACAAGTTTAGCATCCGCCTATCAATAGAATTGATTGGAACTGCATAACGTGGAATGATGGTGGAGTGTCCTATGGTTCATATTACCAGAGCTTCTGCAAATTAGACTCATTGGCCACAGACGTATGGGTACAATGGGGCACATTTACTTACCTGTCCCGTCGCGATCCCAAAGATGCATTGTCCGACGAAGATTCGGAGCTGCCGCGATTCAGTAAGATTGTGCGTCCAATTTCCTGCATGTGTCGCTTCCCCACTCAGGTCCGCCGGAGTTCACCTTTTTCTTCCCGGTGCATGTAAGTGCATGGCTTGCGACACAATTTTGAATGTTCAATCGTTCGTGTGTTGTCCGAATCTGGCAGATTGCCCGATTGTCTTGTCGCGTGAAATCTGGCTCCGATGCGCCAAAATCCGATCGAGTGTGACAAAAAACCCTTCTAAATGCGGCACACATCGTCCGATATTCTGACTATAGTGCGGTCCGTGGACCCTTAGTAAATGAGCCCAATGTGCTCCTGGATTGCTAGTGAAATTCAATGGGGGCCAATTCATCTTTCACTAGGATGGAACATGGTGGATAGAGGGAGATATTCCATACAAGATGCGTCCTGGGTTTAGCGGTACAGTCTTGGATTTCGGTTACTGTATACAGGCAGTCCCCTACTCAAGGACACCTGACTTGCACACAACCCCTAGTTACAGACAGACCTCTCTGCCCCTGTGACCTCTGGTGATCAGCTGTAAGGTGTCTGTAATGAAATGTTCTTGATAATTCTGACAGCAATTTGGATTTTGAAAATTCCAATTGTCACTCGGACAAAAAAAAAATTTGAGCCTGGAGTTACAATGATAAAATATACAGTTCCAACTTACAAACAAATTCAACTTAAGAACAAACCTAAAGAACCAATCTTGTATGTAACCCGGGGACTGCCTGTATTCTACTGTATTCTTCTGTTCTTTCTATACAGATGTGTCGGCCAATGTTACACTGATCAAATAAACTACATAATATATTACTTCAATCTGGAAAAAAATATTTTTAATGAGTGATCTCCTGATATTACTCCTGGCAGGTTATCACGCTTTACACTATAAATTTCACTTGTTTATGTAAGACAGCCCGGCTCTTATTAGTGATAATGCATTGCCAGCCATAGTGTAAGTATCTGAACAGCTGCTCTGCATTAATTACAGGACATTAAACACCATCCACCCGGTAATAGGTTCTGTTGTAAGTGAAGTCTGCAGAGCAAAGGAAACTTTGACCCTTGGAAAAATACAGCAAAATATCTTTGGGATTATGCTCACAACCATAGGAAAAATCAGTCCCTCAGCTCTGAATGGCGCCATATTCTTGCTCCAAGTTTACATTGCAGCTTTGGCAATGACTTCAATCATATTTACTTTGATTAGATGTGATGCAAAAAATTGTAGTACTGTGCAGTGCCCATATATGCAGGATACAAGTAATAGTACTG